>JAWPHD010003235.1:0-224673 GCA_037043455.1 Cyrtodaria siliqua
ATTATGTATTTAGCTTAAAAAGAAGCATGTGAAGACACATTTAATATACTTTATGATCATGTACATTTTTTGTTCGTATTATGTATGTGGCTTAAAATGAAGCATGTGAAGACACACTTAATATACTTTATGATCATGTACATTTTTTGTTTGTATTACGTATGTGGCTTAAAATGAAGCATGTGAAGACACTTTTGATAAACTTTATGTGATCATGTACATTTTTTTTTTGTATTACGTATGTGGCTTAAAATGAAGCATGTGAAGACATATTTTATATACTTTATGTGATCATGTACAATTTTTGTTCGTATTATGTATTTAGCTTAGAATGAAGCATGTGAAGACACACTTAATATACTTTATGATCATGTACATTTTTTTGTTTGTATTACTTATGTGGCTTAAAATGAAGCATGTGAAGACACACTTAATATACTTTATGATCATGTACATTTTTTGTTCATATTACGTATTTAGCTTAAAATGAAGCATGTGAAGACACACTTATTATACTTTATGATCATGTACATTTTTTGTTCGTATTACGTATGTGGCTTAAAATGAAGCATGTGAAGACACACTTAATATACTTTATGATCATGTACATTTTTTGTTCATATTACGTATTTAGCTTAAAATGAAGCATGTGAAGACACACTTATTATACTTTATGATCATGTACATTTTTTGTTCGTATTACGTATGTGGCTTAAAATGAAGCATGTGAAGACACACTTAATATACTTTATGATCATGTACATTTTTTTTTTGTTCGTATTATGTATTTAGCTTGAAATGAAGCATGTGAAGACACATTTTATATACTTTATGTGATCATGTACATTTTTTGTTCGTATTATGTATTTAGCTTAAAATGAAGCATGTGAAGACACACTTAATATACATTATGATCATGTACATTTTTTGTTCGTATTATGTATTTAGCTTAAAATGAAGCATGTGAAGACCCATTTGATATACTTTATGTGATCATGTACATTTTTTGTTCGTATTATGTATTTAGCTTAAAATGAAGCATGTGAAGACACACTTAATATACTTTATGATCATGTACATTTTTTGTCCGTATTATGTATTTAGCTTAAAATGAAGCATGTGAAGACACATTTGATATACTTTATTATCATGTACATTTTTTGTTCGTTTTTTGTATATGGCTTAAAATAAAGCATTTGAAGACACACTTAATATACTTTATGATCATGTACATTTTTTTGTTTGTATTATGTATGTGGCTGTCGCAAGATGACCCTAGTGGTTTGGGCTAACACAGGTAAGAATTAATGACGGTGAATGCATTTAAATAAGTTTAATGCAACATTTAAAATATGTTAAATATATATACAGTTATCAAAAAAAAAACAAGCGAATACACATATGAAATATGAAAAGACTGTTCTCATGAACGTTTAAGACGTTTTTAGTATTAGCACAAATACTGAATTTGTCGACTGATTATATACGACACTAAAGTGTTGTTAAAGTTATAACAATGTTGATGTTCACACGGATTATGATCAAGCGCGATAACTGATGCGCGAGAGCTCATGAATATGATGATGCGCGAATCCAAAGAGTGAGTGTCATCAAATGCCTTCTATACAGGTTGATGACGCGATATAATGACGATTAACCTCCACTGAGGTTGTGGATGAATTTGCTCCAGTGGGGTTGTCGATTCTATAACCTGGCCATGTCGCACAGGTACGGGGATCGTCTCCTCCGCTCGTAACGTTATATGTTGATTCTAGTGTCGAATCACCTAAAGGGCTTACACACCCTAAAGGTTTAGCTCCACTCCGGGAGGCTTATCTGCACCGGACGGTTTATCTGCACCGGAAGGGTTATCTGCCCCGGACGGGTTATCTGCACCGGACGGGTTTGGCTGTAATAATACATACGTTTTAGATGTCGGTTCATAAACACACCAATCTTATATAATTATCATTACACCAACAAATCATTATCTTATAAATATATGTAAGCTGTACTAATGATGAGTAGCAATGTATACATATTCTACAACACCATGTATACGCCTTGTACGTCGCTGTTAACCAATGCCCCTGATACATGTAATATACAACATTATCAAAGCACTCGTATATTACACTCACTGAGTTATGCATGTACACATGTATGTCAACTTACGCCCATATTATACAACGCTATCAAATTAGTAAAATTTATGATCATTTACAATTATTATCTCTTATAAAGTAACTTCAAAATCATATGCTAGTCTCAAGTAAATGTTTGCGAAACATGCAAGCTAACCGGATGTCGTAACAGCCAACCAAGAGGGCGCCGCCCACTGAATACAAATGTAACGATAAAAGTTCATCAAATAAATACTGACCACATATTGCCTGTGAATTTCGCCGTCCAACTCCTGCTCCAAACAAAGCAACTATCAAGCAATCCCAGCCAAAACTAGAAGACAATAGATTTTATAGCAAACGTTACGCCCAAATCATTATTCCCCCGTTCAGTCCTTGACACACGTGACAACATGCGCAGTATTAAAATCTACACGAAAGGACCCTTAAACAATTTTGCTCTTTAAAGAGATAGACCTATACTTTTACATGCATTAGCACAAAACTAAACTTATTAAACGGCCCTTCCGGACGCCCTCCGGCAGCCACCTAAAATGTGCACGCTTTTCTGTGTTACCTGAATAGATCATGGACATTGGTTTCAACTGAACAATGGATTAGCTTGTGACTGACAGGTGCTTACAAGAGCAATATTCGAACAATACGCCCTACCCGTGACATTTTGTGACAGTGGCTTTAAATGAAGCATGTGAAGACACATTTGATATACTTTATGATCATGTATATTTTTGTTTGTATTGTTGATGTGGATTACAATGAAGCATGTGAAGACACATTTGATATACTTCATGATCATGTACATTTTTTGTTCGTATTATGTATGTTTCTTTGAATGAAGCATGTGAAGACACATTTGATATAATTTATGATCATGTACATTTTTTGTTTGTATTATGTAGGTGGCTTAAAATGAAGCATGTGAAGACACATTTGATATACTTTATGATCATGTAAATATTTTGTATGTATTATGTATGTGGCTTAAAAGGAAGCATGTTTCTATTATGTATGTGGCTTAAAATGAAGCATGTGAAGACAAATTTGAAATTCCTCATGATAATGTACATTTTTGTTTGTATTATGTATGTGGCTTACAATGAAGCATGTAAAGACACATTTAATCTCTATGATCATGTACATTTTGTGTTTGTATTATGTATGTGGCTTAAAATGAAGAATGTGAAGACGCATTTGATATACTTATGATCTTGTACATTTTTTGTTTGTTTGTGTATGTGGCTTTAAATGAAGCATGTGAAGACGCATTTGATATACTTATGATCCTGTACATTTTTTGTTTGTATTGTGTATGTGGCTTTAAATGAAGCATGTGAAGACGCATTTGATATACTTATGATATTGTACATTTTTTGTTTGTATTGTGTATGTGGCTTAAAATGAAGCATGTGAAGTCATATATGATATACTTTATGATCATATACATTTTTTGCTCGTATTATATATGTGGCTTAAAATAAAGCCTGTGAAGACACATTTGATATACTTTATGATCATGTACATATTTTGTTTGTATTATGCAGGTGGCTAAAAATGAAGCATGTGAAAAATACAAAATTGATATACTTGATGATCATGTACATTTTATGTATGTATTATGCATGTGGCTTAAAATGAAGCATGTGAACGCACATTTGATATACGTCATGATAATGTACATTTTTTGTTTGTATGATGTATGTGGTTTAAAATGATCATATGAAGACATATTTGACATACATTATGATCATGTAAATTTTTTGCTTGTAATATGTATGTGGTTTAAAATGAAGCACGTGAAGACACATTTGATATACATTATGATCATGTACAGTTTTTTTGTATTATGTATGTGGCCTAAAATGAAGCATGTGAAGACACATTTGAAATACTTCATGATAATGTACATTTTTTGTTTGTATTATGTATGTGGCTTACAATGAAGCATGTGAAGACATATTTGATATAATTTATGATCATGTACATGTTTTGTTCGTATTATGTATGTGACTTAAAATGAAGCATGTGAAGACACATTTGTTATACTTGATGATCATGTACATTTTTTGTTCGTATAACGTATGTGGCTTAACATTTAGCATGTGAAGACACATTTGATATACTTTATAATCATGTACATTTTTTGTTCGTATTATGTATGAGGCTTGAAATGAAGCATGTGAAGACACATTTGATATACGTTATGATAATGTACATTATTATTTTGTATTATGTATGTGGCCTAAAATGAAGCTTGTGAAGACACATTTGATATACTTCATGATAATGTACTTTTTGTGTTTGTATGATGTATGTGGTTTAAAATGAGGCAAGTGAAGACACATTTGATACATTTTACTACCATGTACATGTTTTGTTTGTATTATGTATGTGGCTTAAAATGAAGCATGTGAAGTCACATTTGATATACTTTATGATCATGTACTTTTTTTGTTCGTATTATGTATGTGGCTTAAAATGAAGCATGTGAAGACACATTTGATATACTTTATGATCATGTACTTTTTTTGTTCGTATTATGTATGAGGCTTAAAACGAAGCATGTGAAGACACATTTGATATACTTTATGATGATGTACATTTTTTGTTCGTATTATGTATGTGGCTTAAAATGAAGCATGTGAAGTCACATTTGATATACATTATGATCATGTACATTTTTTGTTCGTATTATGTGCATGGCTTAAAATGAAGCATGTGAAGACACATTTGATATACTTTATGATCATGTACATTTTTTGTTCGTATTATGTATGAGGCTTAAAACGAAGCATGTGAAGACACATTTGTTATACTTGATGATCATGTAAATTGTTTGTTCGTATTATGTTTGTGGCTTAAAATAAAGCATGTGAAGACATATTTGATATACTTTATGATCATGTACATTTTTTGTTCGTATGATGCAATGTGGCTTGATATGAAGCATGTAAACATACATTTGATATACTTTATGATCATGTACAATTTTTGTTTGTATTGTGTATGTGGCTTACAAGGAAGCATGTAAAGACACATTTGATATACTTTATGATCTTGTACATTATTTGTTAATATTATGTATGTGGCTTAAAATGAAGCATGTGAAGACACATTTGATATACTTCATGATTATGTACAGGTTTTGTTTGTATTATGTATTTGGCTTAAAATGAAGCATGTGATGACACGTTTGATATACCTTATGATTATGTACATGTTTTGTTTGTATTATGTATGTGGCTTAAAATGCAGCATGTGATAACACATTTGTTATACTTTATGATCATGTACATTTTTTGTTCTATTATGTATGGGTCTTAAAATGAAGCATGTGAAGACACATTTTATATACTTGATGATCATGTACATTTTTGTTCGTATTATGTATGTGGCTTAAAATAAAGCATGTGAAGATATATTTGATATTCTTTATGATCATGTACAGTTGTTGAGTCTAATACGTATATACAGTTAAAACCTATTCCTCATAGAATGTTGGATGCTGAATCCGGTGATCACGGGTTCGAGTTTCATTGGCGGCACCGGGTTTCTTCGGTGTGTCATTAGGCAAGATACTTCTCTTAGGCTCGTCCTTTCGGATGGGGACGTAAACCGGACGTGAACAAGGTACAAACTGGGGACGAAGCGCGATTTTTCAATTAAACTCCTTATTTTCGAACGAAATATAGTTTAATTGATATAGTTTCAGTCTCAGAAGGCGTCATAATATCGGCAATATAGGAAAATGTAATGTAGGCATAAACCAGGATCATTCTATGTACGATTTGCAAATGTATATGGGTCGAGTACAAACATAAATAAGCAAATTGTAATGTAACAGTAACCGGATAGACCAGTTTATTCGAATTTCGATGGACGTTTATATGTGTTTATACTGAAAAGATGTCGTCTAAGTTTTGTGTTTGATCATCTGTTTACGGAAATGTTAAACATTTTCTGCTGCAATTATTCCGAGGTGTTATGTTTACTGATTCCGTCTAAAACGAGAGAACAAAAAAGCAGGTTGCAGGTTTAAAACAGTTTAGGTTGACGGAAAATGTAGATTTGTGTTCTGCAGATTAATTCGGTTTTGAGAAATTTATGGTTTCTGTCTTTGTTAAACCCAGTAGTTGAAGGGACCAGCAGGGCTCCAATCTTTTAAATTTAAAGGAGCTGGCGTAAATATTACGGGCCTACGTCCCACAGACCACCGTAAGTGTCGAACCCTGCCATATATATTCATTAATGAGTGCTATATTGGTTTGCAAGGTTGCTTAATGAAATGTTAAAGTTTTCTTTTTCATGTTTGTATTTTCTATACACCCGATTAACACCGACAGTCATCTATAGCCTAAACGATTTTTACAATAAGGTAAAACACCATTCAACCATGCAACCAACCGTTTGATAAACGGTACGTTTTATGAAACAGAGTTGTCCTTCAGTCCGTACACATCTATACATCCGTATAAAAGTATGAATTCACCGGACAATAACTTCGAAACCATAAAATTCACACTCAAAAATGTATCGGTCAATTGCATTGGTGAGAAGAGGCTTCCCATTATTTTCGGGGTCAGTATGTTGAAGGTGAAGATCATCATGATCTGAGCACGACATCCATTAAAATCAATAATTGAAGGTAATCTATACTTTCATCCAATCAGGAAGGATAGCAGAATTTCGGGAAAATGGCTAAACAAAAGCTTCTAGACGTTTGTCTTAAAAAGCAAGCGTCGCAGAGGACCTAGATGATAGAGTATGGCATAGAATCTTAGCTGATCCAGATCGACCGTATTCATAAACCAACTTAAGGGGAAATATTACTTAAAGGAAATGTAGCGACACAGCCAGGCATCTTTATTATTGAGAGCTCTGAAAAACTTGGAAAAATGTGAAAGAATTATAAAAATCGTTTGATAAACAAAGAAGATATGATCATTTGAAGGTTCGGTTGAACAGATATAAAAGCCGCCATTTTAGAGGTATGACATTATAGTTCTAAATGACCATATATGGAATATTTATAAATATGAACATTTATTGACTTATAGGAAAGCAATTGACAGCAATTATACGAAAAATATGCATACTTAATGGCAATAACGCTTTATATCACCAGCAAAGGATTTTGCATTCAATTGCAATGATTTTCTTTGCTTTAAATGATATTTATATTGATGAATATTCCATATATGGTAATTTAGAACTATGACTATGACTAAAACTATGACATAAGTCTCAAAATGGTGACTCCAATATCATTTTAGAGCAACTATCAACTTCGTATATTTTTTGTTTATTATCCGTTTTTGATAATTATTTTACCTTTTTCCATGTTTTCAGAACTCCCAATAATACAGTTTGTTTGGCTTTGTCGCTACATCCCCTTTATGTCAAAACTTAAGATTTGTATGTATTTTATGATAACAATTTGAGAAAGTTAAGATATTGTTAAGAGGTTTTATGCATATGGACCCAGAGATACAGCAGTTATGTTGTAGCACTCATGTATCACCACTGTGGTTCAAACTGTAATACAGCTGAAGGAGAGAATTCACTTGTTAAGACTGTGTGACAATGTTAAATTCTTTTATGGTATTAAAGACATAACAACACATGTATTGTATTTTTGTTATTTTATTGAAGCAAACCAGTCACCACAAAAGAAACAAGTATATCGAAATGCAAAAGAAAGTATATATTGTAGCGTAACAATTTAAATGTTGCCTTATTGTCTATAAAAGTATCTGCACGTATAAGTTATCAATGTCCACATATCTGCACTTGTAAGTTAGCAGTGTCCATATATTGGGAATTAAATACATAGCGGATCTTACATGAGTTACTGTGTATTATTGATTTTAATAAACGAGTTTTGATATTTACATGACGTCGCTACGTTACGCGGCTGTAAATGCGTTCGCGCTACAAATAATGTGACACCTTAAACCAAATTTAACGTTACTAACATTCATTTTATGAAGTAAGATTTCAAATAATGATAAATAATTAAGGCGTCTGAACGTACCGTATGATATACCATGCAAACAATTGGCATAAAATGATTTACTGTCTACAAACACAGTGATTCGGTCCTCATTTGCATCTGTAATACACTAGTGTATTACGAGAAATAAGTTATGGCTTTATTGCATTTCCAGAAGCCATGTTTTGTGATAAAATTATATATAAATGTGGCATTCACAGAACTCAGTCATACATGTCACTGCATGTTTTATATGGCACAGAACTCAGTCATACATGTCACTGCATGTTTTATATGGCACAGAACTCAGTCATACATGTCACGGAATGTTTTATATGGAATCACAGAACTCAGTCATACATGTCACTGCATGTTTTATATGGAATCCATGTTTTATTGAGACAACAATCGGGTCAGGGTGAAGTTTGGTGCACCCTAGATGCTGCTTAGAACTGACGCTGCTACCGTACGTGCCAGGGTTTTACCATTGTTACCATGGTTTACCATTGTTTACCATTGTCCATTGTTTACCACTGTTTACCATTGTCCATTGTTTACCATTGTTGTCAACTATTTTGTTTGTGGTGCCGCATACTTATATTCTAGATGCATATTTATCCTTGTAATTACTGTTTGTTTTAAATCAGTGCTTTGGTTGATTGCGTTTGGTCAATGCTACATGTATTTACTTGTATACAGTAATAAAACAACGGACGACAATAAATAGATTATGATAAGAGCGCGTACAGAAAAGTGTGCGTCATTATGCATTTCAGCAAGATATGGCCCGAATCGCAAAATTACTTAATGCAAAGTGCAAACTTGCAAAACAGTACTAACACTGTCAGCAGAACAAAAGCAAATAAAAATAAAAATAAATAAAACAAAACAAACAGTTCAACTGATAATTTTGCCAAATGTTTAAACCATACATTATTCTAATTTCAGGTTTTCTCAAGGCACGATGGTGTTATATACTTTAACGAACTTTTGTTAAAATGGGAAGTTCACGTAAAGTTTGATGTCAACTAAATATACCGATAAGCGATTCCAATATCCATACTGCAATTGCTGTAACAGGTCGAAACCGCTTTGGGGATTATATGAGTTGTTCATCCACGAAGTAAAACTTAATTGGTCATTGATAATCAATGAACTATTTAATTGTGGGCATTGTCCCGAAGCATGGGGTGAAGTCTAGGTAAATAGATAATCAAATTTTAAATAATCGAGATACTGGTTGCACAGAGGAATATTACATTTATATAGAATCGGATATCGGTACAGTTGATAACGTTTTCGTTTTTCATTGTGTCATTGAATATATTTTAAATTGAGGTGAGGCATTATATTATTATGCATCGAAGGATTTTTCAAAAGCGTTTTTCTATGCATAATCAGGAATAATACAGGGTATACATTTGGCATAATTATAATTATACTCAGATTAATTAACAAAATGTCAGGTAACAGGTAAAAGAAAATGAAAACAATGAAAACTAAAACAAGTTCTTCTCATTGGTCATGTTCTTATCCTTCAGGTTCGTCTTCAGCCTCCGGCATCCTAATCTCTATCTAGTCCAGGAGGTAGGAGTAGGTTCTTTAATGAAATAAAATAAATAATTGAAATATCGCAAACACGCATAATGTACAAAACATTGTTATAATAAGATATGATACATTGAAGAAAGTATAAATTCTATGATACAGAAGAGGATTTACACCTTAAAATTCATCACAGTATAAAATATTTAGACAAAGAAACAGTTTCTCATTTACCTTGCGGTGTGGTTGTAATACATACATGTCATTTTATCATAATCCATTTTAAGAGAATGCCAAATTGTCGGTCTCTCATTTCCGTTTAGGTGCCTAAGCAATTGGAATTGGCTCGGCTATTTCCGTAAACGTTAATATACCGGTTTACGAAAATAGACGTGATAATTCAGATTGCCTTGTGTGGTACGGAGAAAACTGAAGCAACATACAACGTCAGCATATGACAACGATATGTATAAGCAGCTGCAATAATAAATGGAGGTTTTGCAATATTTTTGGAGTTAAGTATGAATAGAATCTCAAATTCGTGCCTATTTGCAAGTGAAATGTATTAAACTCTTTGGATAAAATTGATATGATCCTCGGCACAGACTCGCATCCTATAAGTTTATCCAAGTCGTTTAAGAAATTAAATATTAAACTGCCACTCGTGAAATATCCTGAGTATACTGCTTCTATGATATTTGGCAATAATAATGTGAGCATGCATAGTTTTTTTGTGAAGATCGTGCTTATTAGAGCAGCATTGATGACGATATAGAAATTTGAGCAGACACAGTTTAAATATTAGGCAATATGAAAACATTGTTACGGGTAAATTATCATTCTTTCGCCTTTCATTCAAGTATATGAAGAACTGCTGTAAATAGTCAGATGTTGTTGAAGAAATTAGTGTCTGGTCAGTGGAAGATGTAGAGCAAAAAAAGAATAGTCGTTGGAAAAGTATTAAATAAAGAATGTTTCAGAGGAAAAGTAGTAAATAAGCAGATGCTATAGATGGATCCTAGTTAAAAGTCAGACATTGTAGAAGAAAACGAGTGTATATTCAGGCATCGAAGAAGAAAACAAATTATTAAACAGACAGTTGTTTAGCATGTTTAGTCAACATCTTTTGAACAGTTAGTAATGGTATAGGAAAACTAGTAAATCGTGAAATGTTCAAAGGATCTCCATTTTGAGTATTTATTCATGGAATTGGTAATTTCGAATACGAAAATGTAACAAAATGAATACATCTGTTCTTTTTTTATTATTAATTTCGTTGGGGCATCATTTGCCATGATTTTAAATGGACTTTCTGCAGCATATTTACCATATTTTCATAGATGCAAATCTCAGATAAATTATATTTTTACAGATTCATGTTAGTGAGTCAAAATCAAGTTAAATTTGTTTTTGTTTCGTTAATATTGACTAAGCATTAAGGAAGTTAAACCTTTTTAACTTAGGGTTTATTGGTAAAAATCTCGTATCGACCCTTAAACAATGTCAAACTTATGAACATTAAAGTAATGCATGATAAGTCAGTATTCAGATTTTCCACGATTTACCCGGGGAAGGTATGGAGCGTGATTGTTACCTGATATCGTGTGTCTGAGAGGGACGGTAATTATTTAATCCTAAGGGAGTTAGGGAAAGCTGGCGCACACGACATTACTAGGCAGACCGACGGTTTGGTCGTTGGAAACCGCATCACATCGCAGCTGTGTGAGTTATCTTTTTGTAAATTGTTGAATTTTCAAGTGTAGAGTCAGGTGTTCACTTTTACCGGTAAAATTATTAGATTTGTCTGTAGGACTTTTATGTTGAGTTGTAGCAAATTATTGATTTAATCTGTTATATTGTACATCAATAGATGTTTAAACGCCAGAGTTAGTCAAATGCATCTACAATCATAAATACAGAAGGGCTCGGGAGGATTCTATATTGTTGTCGTTATTTTTATACTGTGAATGAATTGTGGATAGATTAGTCGATGTATATTTGTACATTTTGAGGATTTATTTATTTGAGGTTGACCTTGTAACGATAGGCTAACAGTGAGCAATTTTCTAATATGATTTAACTAATTTGTTGTATAGTTTATGTTTTAACTGTTCTAGGCTACACTGTTATATAACCTAATATTGTGTGTTACTAACTGTAATGTTCAATAATACGTCGAAGGACGTCACGTTAACAATATGACTTGATCAAAGAGCGCCATATAGAATACCGCGATCTGATTGTGTGACGTTCCCAATGTGCGACTAGTAAATAATCAAAACCCGTCTCAAATCCAGTCAAATGTTCCAGAAGTAAACATTAGACTGTGTGTTGCTGAAATTGTGCCCTGATGGCTTAATCCTTGTTCAAGATGATGTCGCGCATGTTCGGACATTATCTCTCCGAGTTCTCTTTCTGTCTCCCCGACACAAACCACGATTCAGTTCCTGCAGTTAATTGCATAACAGAAATGTCTCTGCCTACAGTTTTCGCAGCTATTTTATAATAGCGTATAAATTTGAATAAAATGTTCAAGGAGACGGAGCTACAGCGCACTCATCCAATGTGTCTCTTTCGAAAATGGACATTCCACTGCCTGAAAACAAACTGACTTTATTTGTCTCTCTTGCATTTGATTAACACATATTCGTCTCCATATTATACAACATGCATATATAATTATATTCTTGATTGTTTTTTCATGTGACTGACAGGCTACTGCGGACATCCGCGTCCCATGGACACATTTTCTAGTTTATATGCAAATATACACGATCATCTTTGTGTTTGATATTGCCTATTGATGCTGCCTAGTTTGTTAGATGATATAGGCTGGCGGGGATTACCTTATTTACACTGTCCCATTTAATTGGAATGACACGATTGTAAGAGTGTTAATTATGTTTTTGTTGTTCCATTGTTTAATCCTCAATAACTATTTATCGATTGAAGTGTTGCTTCTTTCGAAAGCGTTTTTGGTTGACTGTGTTTCTTATAGGTTACGAAAACCAGTTTTAAAGGAAAAAACGCAATGATTTATTACTACTGTTATAAACTTGATAGAAAACAGGCAATGACATAGTAATGTATACCCTCACCTAGATATCCATTCGTTTACTAGTTTTATCGTTAAAACATAATATTACGTTTCACATGGGTGCCGCCATATCATGTCTTCATTGTTTCAAAACGAATGCCGAGGTATTCCGGCTTCACATTTTCCAGATTAACCTAATACAACCTGTATTTTCCATACATGACGTCATAACATGTATATGATTATCAGACGCGACAAATGTTAGAAAAAATACTTGTACAAGTATTACTATTCGGGTGTTTCAGAGTTCTGCAGTACCGTATTATGTAATATTGAGATATATGCATAGCATTGTCATATCAGGGTTTTGTGAGGTATCTGGTTTGTGAGAAAACTGAATTTAGATAACACATTCAAATCAATACGTCTCTTACCCGTACAGTTACAGTTTTCTTCTGGTTCATCAATACCATACAAACAGTCCTCGATACCGTCGCAAAATGTTGCACAACCTGGCAACCCATATGGTCGCAATCTGCAGCGTAGGGTACCGTTTTCACAGGCTAAATGGCAGTAAGATATGCGGTTTATATGTCTGATAACAAAACAAGTCACACATTCGTTACATTTGTGCAAATGAGTTATATTGTCGCTTGTTTGCAATTTAATATATTTAAAAAAGTCAATAATTCCTACATATATTCCGGTATAGAAATGTAAAATACAAATGTATCAGCTCCCCATCATGATTTAATTTAATCAAATGCAATTTGATTTTAGAGATGAACTACCACTGTGTATGCACAATAAAATGACTACACTGAACAAAATTACTAAGTATCAACTTTTGTATCTTAACTAACTTTCTTATTTTAAATATATTTTAGAAAATATATATGATAAGTATTTTGTTTTGACCCATAGTTTGTAAAACATTTATTTTTTGTTTAAATTGTTACATATTTTGAGAGTTACCCTCCCTTTATATGAAAACATGAAATGTGCTGATAAAACACATAAAACACAAAAAAGATAGAGACTGTCTCAGCTCTTGGTTATTTAAACACCTCGATGGGCTACGCCCATCTCGGTGTTTAAATAAGCCAACTCGCTGAGACCAGACTCTATCTATTACATATAATTACTTAGTAACACTGTGACGTCATAGTGACCGTACTCTAAATTCCAATATCTGGTACAGCATAGCCTCGCCCCTTTAGTTACCCTAAATTAAACGATTTAATGCTCTGCATTCATCAAAGGAAATATCACCGACCATGCTACAAAGTGTTATTACTATTATTATTATTATCATTATTATTTTATTTTCATTTTTTTTATAAATATTCTGAATTTTGAATGTTAAAGTACTGATTTATTTAAAGTCATATGTATTGTATATATGCCATTTATATGTTGATTTGTATATATTTTGACTACATCGACTGTAATATATTTGTATACTCTCCTATGCTTGGAGGAAATGAAGATCTACTAGTATGGTTGGTGCAATGTCCTTTACTCAATGGAAAGCTTTAAATCGTTTAATATAAAATAATTAAAGGGGAGGAGTCAAAAAACACCATGCTCTAACTTCCGATAAATGGAAGTTAGAGTGCGGTATATGTTCTGAATGGGTTTATTCTGACTGGGTCACTACGTACCATCGGGGTCAAAGCAAACTGAAAACTCAATAAAGTAAACACTCCTATTTAGTAAACCTTTTTCATTTTAATATCATGTTATAAGAACAATCAATTGATATATTGTGTTCTTTTTTCAAGTAACTCAACATAATTGGCCCACACTTTTTCAACATCGTTTTATCTTTAATTTCAATGCGAGTAATTTCTTAAGAATCGCTAGAATCATTTGAATGCAGGTTTACGCACACAAAAATTAACAGTGAATCGCTTCCCGTTGTTTTAAAAAGTGTAATGACTTGAAATAACGGTATAAAACAACGGAAAACCTTTCATAACTAAAGTGACCATTCCGTTAATTATAATTTGGCAAGTAAACAACAAAACATTTAGCGGATCGGATTGGGTATATGTTTTAGTATACATGGGACTGTTTCGCTTGGTCGATTTTCGGAATAGACAGTATTCGGATTATATGAACTTTGTTTACTAGAAATACACAAGGAAGAAAACGGGGACCGTAGGAAAAGATCGGTATAGACAGGAATTCGGATATGACAGTACCCAGATACGGCAGATACCACTGTATTCACCACGTTTCGGTCGCATGAACATATAGTGTTATCATTTTGTGTATATTCAATCCGCAAATTTCGATTTAAAAGTGTCGAATAATTTTGTAGTCGGTAGGGTATATTTAGATAAGCCAATATTGAAGAACCGAATAATAATGTATATCTGACCAGATCGCAAAACAAGATTTACTCACGGAATAGTAAACAGGTGTTTTAAAAAATCCGGAAAAACGAGTGTGTAGTAGGATTCTATCGTTCCCTTTAATATATACATTATACGATTATAACCTTCCCTTTACTATATACATTATACTATAACACTATATCTTCTTCTCTCCTTCCTCTTGCTATACTATTGCAATGAAAGCCGATCAACAATTCTGACAATAAAATATATTAACCGCAGTCAAGGTAAAAGTCATCCATTATGATAAAAAATACTCGAGGTAATGCCACGCGCCCAGCAAAACATCTAGGGCAAATGTGACGTGATCACGTTCGATTGTCAGGTTCCCGCGACTCACTCTCGGCCGCCAAGAGCGACGTGATCACATTCGATTGACAGGCTCCCGCGACTCACTCTCGGCCGCCAAATAAAATACAAGTGCCATACTAAAAAACAGATAAGAGTCTGTCTGAGCTCGTTGTTTAATTTAAAAACCTCGATGGGTTACGCCCATCTCAGTGTTTAAATGAACCAACGAGCTGAGACCATACCCTATATATTACTTATCGATTGCCAGTGTTGCATTTATCATCTACAAACATATGTTGTTTGTTTGATATGTTGTTATATAAAAGTGTGAACAATATTTATTAAACAAACTAAAATGTCAGCTAAGTGCAAAAGTTGAAATATAGTGCACCTCTACTTATTAATAAAATACAACATTTGATTATGTAACCCAATGCTGACTAGAAATACAAGAATGCCAAAATAGGGAGATACAGTATATAGACAGACAGACAGACGGACGGACGGACGGACGTTCTAAACAAAGTACACACATTTGCATATTATGCTTTATATTATAATTATCGCGCCACCTTTACAGATTGGTGTCGACTGAGGAGAGAAAAGCATATACAATTAAAGTCTACTAGACACTTCAGACTAAACAGCAGGACATTTAGGGACATTTACAGAAGCGATTATTTGGAAATCTGGTTGTGAGATGGTGAGCGAAGACACACAAACGTATGTAAGATGTAAGGGAGTAGTTGTAACTTACAGTACAATCTTCTACGCGGTCCAAACCAACACATATATACAAGTAATTATATACAATACACACGTATGTAAGATGTAAGGGTGTAGTTGTAACAAACAGTACAATCGTCTACGCGGCCCAAAGCAACACCTATATACAAGTAATTATATACAATAAGTACAAAAGAAATTGGATAGAGTTTTATAATACCATGAAAAAACAAACAATTATATTTTAGTTATACATACGGCAGTTTATTTCGTCAATGTAGTACTCGCACTCAGAAATGGCATTGCAAAGTGTGGCACATCCATATTCATAGTTCGTTTTCTTGCAAAGTATCTCTCCCACAGGACAACCTAAAATTATAGCGATATTTTCATTCTGTTTTTACCTATCGCTGTTAATCCATAGGACAAGCAAACATGATAAGACAACTAGAACTCTTGATTCTAATTTATCTTTTTAAATTTGCAATCATGATTTAATTAGTATATAAATAAGTTGTATATTATTCTAACACGATCTCCGCAGTCTTTCATATACACAAAGAAGAGAAACAGCTGTATATTATTCTACGATAAAATACAGCTGGTCCATTAATTCCCCGCGTATATTTCATCCGATGGAAGCGACATGACGTCACTTGGTAAATATACGTCACGAAGACAAACTCAACAGTAATTTTAATGAAATGTTAATTACATCAAACTTGCCATGCTCCCAATCCGTGAGCACACCCCGATAAAAACCCATCATATGCATCAGTACAAATAACATTAATAAGCATCTTAAACAAGCTGAGAACGTTTGACGTCATACAGTGAAAGCTATATGACGTAAGGCTTAAAGCAATGACTTAATTGTTTGTCACGTGACTACTAGTGTATTGAAATGCAGAACTTTGAATACGGGGGCGCCCAATGGAACAGCCTGTAACCATAGCAGCCTGATTACCATGACCTCCGAGAAAATATATAGTGCCCCAACAATAGCGCAAACAATGGGGTTATTGTTGTGTTAGAATCGAAATAATAAATACGTACCTTTATCGGTGAATAAAACACGCTTAGTCGTTCAGATGCGAGTATTTAAATCACTCGTGCTAACGAACTCCTGACTGTAAAACATGCATTTTAAGCAGTAACTAAAATGCCTTATTTTTGAAATCGGGTAAACTCGGATAAAATTGTTACCGATTACATGAACAGGAAAGGAAATGCAAGTATTCAAGTAGTATAGTAAAATATAGTAAAATATTCACTTTCAGAATACACATGAATTATATCCAGTATTTCTTTAATATTTAATTTTAATATGAATTCCTTATAATATTGTCAAGTTAATATTTAATCGAATTTGTCAAGTGTCCCTTTAATACAAAATATCAAGTGTCCCTTTAATACAAATCAAGTATCTCTTTAGTACAAAATGTCGAGTGTCCCTTTAATACAAAATATCAATTGTCCCTTTAATACAAATTGTCAAATGTCCCTACAAATTGTCAAGTGCCCCTTTAACACAAAATGTCAAGTGTCCCGTTAATACAAAATGTCAAATGTCCCTGTAATACAAATTTCAAGTGTCCCTTTAATACAAATTGTCAATTCTACCTTTAATACAATGTCAGTTTCAAAATAGTATTGAATTGAATTGAATGTTGTTTAACGGCTCATCAACACAGTATAGGTTATATAGAGCCGCCCCAGAGAGAGAGAGAGGGGAAGGATACATAGGAATCCGGGAACCGTGCCCTACTCTTATTATCGAATAGATTCCTATGGTTCTTTAACGTGCTCGGAGGATAGACCGATACACGGGACCGCCCGGTTTACGTCCCCATCCGACGGACGAGGCTAAGGGAAAGTGTCTTGCTCAAAAATACACCGACGAAACTCAGTGGCACCGCGGAGTATTGAACCCGCGGACACCGGTTACAAATCCGCCGCGCTACCGACTGCGCACTCCAGCCCTCCAGTTACAAAATAGATGAGCACAATCATTTTTAATATAACTCTCTCTCTCTCTCTCTCTCTCTCTCTCTCTCTCTCTCTCCGCATAATCGATTAAACTTACTTGGTGGTGGTGGTGTTGTTGTTGTTGTTGGTGGTGGTGGTGGGTGTGTTGGGTTTATAATCACGATTCTTGGCGGTGAAGCATTCCTCCGTCTACTAGACCAAAATCCGTTTGCAGATGTCGAAAATATGACGCACACACAAATCACCTGAAAATAAATGTATGCATTTCAATCGATTGGAAGCTAACAGAAACTATTTTAACTATGTTAAGGGGGGAATACTGGCATATACCAGGTACGGTATAATAGCCTGTACACAAAGTAAGACAAGGCGAATGATTTTGAATGATACTATGAGCTGAATTGTGTTATTAAAAAACATGAAGTAATTAAAACGGCAATTATACAAGTAACCGTTTCGCTATTCTTTTATTGTTTCTGTGAACAAAAACGTATCTTTTAAAACAAATTGCACAATAAAGTGAAACTATTGTTTTGTGCCATTGATGATTTGTATTTTATTTTATTTTTATATCTGTGTTGAAAGATACAAAACGCATAATATACATATTAGGAAGGTTTTGAGTCACTTCTGAAGCTTTGGAAGATAGCGGGATCTATTACGTTTGGAAGAACAAAAGAGAAAAAGGAATAAACACAGTTACACACATCACGAGAGCTATATTATCAGACATTCACATAATCAATATATTCTACAACTGTTCACATTATCTGATTTTTTTATACAAACGTGCACTTTATCATTCAATGGTTTGTTGAATTTACAGCTGGTATGTGTAATCAAAACCAGGATCAGTCGCGAAACTCTCAAATAAATAGATGGAAAATGTAACGGAAAAACTAGTGCGCATTTCTTATTACAGAGGGGGGCGTCCGTGGACGAGTGGTTAACGTCTCCGACTTGAAATCACTTGCCCCTCACCGCTGTAGGTTCGATCCCTCAGGGGCCTAGGAATCTTTATGTGAGGAAGCTATCCAGCTGGCTTGCGGAACGTCGGTGGTTCTACCCAGGTGCCCGCCTGTGAACGAAAATTGCCCGGAGGGGCACCTGGGGTCTTCCTCCACCAATGGAAGCTGGAAAGTCGCCATATGACCTTAGCTGTTGGTGCGACTATAAAATCCAAATAAATTCAATTATTACAGATGTTTCGCTAGAGCAATACTTACGCAAACGTGTTTTGTCAACTATAAAAACTACAATGAAATAGATACATTTTGTGAAGTAACCGAAATATTCGTGGTATTTTTTATACATTTTGTGTATTTCTTTTGAACAAATTATTTAAAAACGTTAGATGATTTATTTACTTTTCTAACTTTTAAATGATCAACTGTATACCTAATTATAAAAAAATAAGACAACACAACGATAAATGGGAACATTTTGCAGCTCAGAACTGAAAACGTTTAAAACAGCTCGAGAGTGTGGTGGTACACTTCTATTCCTCTCTGCTATTCTTTTCATCTGTTCTGTCCTGTTGAGTGGGTTTGCAAGCGTCTGACCACAGTAAAGGGCCCAATTGACCTCAAAGGGTTCGCCTTCTCAGTTAGCGAGATCCCCCTGGGGAGTCGTACCCCGAGTGTTTTTTTATGCATGTTACAGTATATTTTAACGGATTATTATGTGTGTATATCCTTAATACTGTACTTACACCAAGCTCACATTAGAGTAGGCGATTGTTTCTAAACAATGTATAGTGTACTCAACTATATTATGTGAAACACTAATATGTGAGCTGTATCTGTATTGACCTAACAGACTACCTTCCCCGTGTTTTAGTCACGGTGGCAGTATAATACTTTAGCTAAGTTATGTTAAAATCTCTTATAAGGTATTTTAACTAAGACAACAGTGTCTACTTTACCAGGAAAAAACAATATCCTGTATGCAAAAGATCTTTCGGAATAAAAATTCCTTCGTCAGCTGCCATAAAGAGGCACCGTTGTGTTACTTAAATATTTGGCGTTTTAGCCCGTATACACGTATATCCACCCTTATTAATTTTACCTGTGTATTCTCTACCAGTATATGTTAAACTGTGTGGTATCGTGTGTCACCGTGGACTATGTATTAGTATATATATTCACTTCCAATCTTTACATGTATATGTTAGATCGTTTTCACACTCATTTAATATCAGAATACTAGAAGTTGGCATCTGCCGATCGAGTAGTGTATGCTGTTACAATCACCTACTGAACATTCTCTGTTTTCAGTGTATTGTAAGTTTGTTGCAATTTGTTGTATTGTAACAGTTACTGCGTGTTGTAATCGCTTTGAGTGTGTATGCTATTTTATTACAATTCTCCAGTTCTTGACCTGGCGAGATTTTCGTGTAAATATGTAACGTAGTTAGAAAATGTAAATGCTCTTTGTAAATATGTGTGTTATTGTATAATTGTGTCAATTGAAAAATAAAATATTTTCAAAACAAAAAAAAACAAAAAGAAAAAAAGCTGCATGTATCCAAAGTCTAAATAAGTTTTCAAACTAAGTATATTAATTAATGAAGTTTTAAAATAAGAAACCCTTTGTTCGTAGTCCATGTTAATATTGAACACATTTCAGTAGAACTGGATTATTGATTAGTATTTAAAAACGCAGGAATCAATACCGAAACATATCATGCTTAATGTATATATGATAAACAATTGCTAAATAAAATAAAATTTAAATCACTAATTGTTTCAGATATGAAAATATTCGTCTTAAATTTCCCTTATAGGTTGCGCACTTCTAAATATAGCCTGAGATAAGCGCCGCATTTTGTTGTGTACGATTCAGTGCAGACGTTACATTTCACAGAGGTCAGTATGTATATGTTCGAAATTTTCAAAATACATTTTCAAGAAGGATAAGCCATGAATATAATAATCCCCATCAGCAAGGATATCAGAATTGAATAAAAATACCTGTTTTAAGCTCCAATAAAAATGCATGTCAATATTCAGTGTGGATTCCATACTGTTTGTAAACAGAGACATGTGTAGAGATTTTGAGCTGGGAAATGAGTGCCTTTCGTGCATTTAAAGGCTTTGTGATGGAAACATCTATAAAATAATGTACTTTAATGAAAAGCTGGTGTCTAGCTCTGTAGATATTAGCTGATATGTCACACAGGTGGCATATGTGAAAGCATCACATAAAGCGCATAGCACTCATTTTATAATGTCTGAACTTCAAACATAAAATTCAATTTTCCAATGTAGATTAATGAAACTGTTAAATTGGGTCAGATCAATCATTGCATTAAGCAATATTGAATAATATTCGAAGCAAATATATATATATATATATTAAGATTTTATTCAAATATCAAGTGTACGTGTTGTTACCTATATCTAAATGTTTACATGTATTGTTGCATGTGTCTCGGTGTGTCATGTTGCATTGCATGATTTGGCCTTGAATAAAGTTAAAAATAGCATAGGTGTAAACGTATTTACAATGTATGCAAATTCATTTATGATGAAATTTGGACTGTTCTCATTGGACTATTTGATGCAAATTAATTTCCGATGCTTGTTTTCATTGGGCAGTCTTTGGGCAGTATATAAATGGGCTCTGGGAGCAGCTCAAGAGATTAGTTTAAGTATTCTTCATTAAAGTTAATTTAGATTTGGATCCTTTTAGGAATATAATTGTGAGAGGATTTAATACATATTGTGCTCATTCAGAATTGGATATTTGGACTAAACCGGAAATATTGGAAATTAATTTAGACTGGAAGAGCACTTACTGTTTTGGATTAAAGAGATACTTAATGTTTTGGATTAAAGAGACACTTACTGTTTTGGACTAAAGAGACACTTACTGCTTTGGATTAAAGAGACACTTACTGTTTTGGATTAAAGAGACACTTACTGTTTGGGATTAAAGATACACTTACTGTTTTTGAATTAAAGAGACACTTACTGTTTTGAAAGAGACACTTAATGTTTTGGATTAAAGAGACACTTACTGTTATGGATTAAAGAGACACTTACTGTTTTGGATTAAAGAGACACTTACTGTTTTGGATTAAAGAGACACTTCCTTATTTGGATTAAAGAGACACTTACTGTTTTGGATTGAAGAGACACTTACTGTTTCTGATTAAAGAGACACTTACTGTTTTGTATTAAATAGACACATAATGTTTTAGATGAAAGAGACACTTACTGTTTTGGATTAAAGAGACACTTACTGTTTTGGATTAAAGAGACACTTACTGTTATGTATTAAAGAGACACTTACTGTTTTAGATTAAAGAGACAATTACTGTTTTGGATTAATAAGAAACTTACTGTTTTGTATTAAATATACACTTACTGTTTTAGATGAAAGAGACACTTACTGTTTTGGATTAAAGAGACACTTCCTAATGTGAATTAAAGAAAGATTAAATAATTGTATTTGCACTTAATTAAAAAATTGGATATTAATAAAAAAACTGGATTCGTGTATTCTGTAAGTGAACATTTTATGTAAATAAATTTGTTAATTATATTTTGTGTTGCTGGTTTTGCTTTTTGTTTTTCGTTACATTTAAAACTTGTAACAGTGCATACATATGTTTTTTCAAATATTACATTCAAGTCCTACTTAATTTAAAAAAACAACACCAGAACTATTTTTAAGACAACACATGTGTTTAATTAAATACATCAACATTTAATTGACAGATAACTTTCAAAAACATTTACTATGTTCCATCTTAATTTAATTGTGTTTGCTTTTGCTACGGGTTGCATATATGTTGAAAACAATTCGATACTCATATATCGTTTAACTTGTTCTAAAAAAGAGGCGGGAAAATGGAACGCACGTTTTCAATTTACATGAATATACGTACTTTTTATAGATAAGTACAAGTACATATATAATATTGTTAATGCGCGTTCTGCAGTGTGTCCATAGAATAATGTCTTTTGCTTTTATTTCTATTGAAATGTTACATCTTTGCTTTAAACAGTTGTATAATAATATTTCTTGAGAACATACATTCAAAAAACAAATGTAAAATGGTTTCTTTGAATTGTTACAAAAAGTACATAGTTCAGTTTCGAAGCAAAATCTTACCTGTATAATTCCAGCCATCGTAGACGAGGTCACACAATTGAGTGCTTACCGTCTAAATCTTCCGACTTATATACATTTGTTTCAGATTTTATTGACTATTAAAGTGTCATGTCATATACACATAAAACTTAACATGAAATCGATAAGTTTTAACGTTTATTTCTGTTCTATTTTATTTCGAATTGCCATATACTAGAATATGAGTGAGTGGTAAGAATGATGGCTAATGTTAATTAGGGTAGATTGCGTCTCAGAGTTTAACGTACAATAGTACTTCCAACCAAACCAGTCATTCGGAAGAGACTCTCCGAGGTCCCAATATACGTTAACTTGTACCATAAGTCACGCACGCACACCGTACACACTCAAATTACCCCACTTCCCCTTGGTTTTCAACTTGATAATGTGATGGGGGCTGTTTAAACCACAGAAATGCACACATATACACATATGCAGCGCCCCACTCCCCCGCCCACAAACACACACTCTACATCACACATAAACTCAAAAATTACTGTTTGCTGTCAAAACTAAAAAGTGTCTCGAGCTGGATTCGAAAAAGAGACCTTCCACTCATTCACCAGAGGTCATTACCACTACATCGTCATATTTATTGCTACTGATAGTTATAGCAGCATAATTGTTCTCGTAGTCGTTACAGTAAAACGTGAATGTTTACGACTTGTAGAAAATGCAAACCTCGTTAGAATACTAGAAAACCTTCTTTTCCATGAAGCCAAAAATTAGTGCTAGTGTAAATCAATCAACAAAAGATGGTTGAGGTTAAATACCTTCTCCTAAAGATTGCTTCTGTTGAATACTGACACTGGAACAAATGTCAATATGTATTTCACCACTCGCAACTGCATACTCTTTCTACTTTCACTTTTGACATTTTATATCTAAAAGTGTCAAAACATGAGGAGCTGCGGTTCAAAATATCAATAACATGTCCGTTATACAGTTACAGCCAAAATATAAGAGACAAATGCACTAAAACAATTCTTAACGAAAACAAAAAACTATAAGCACTCTTAAAAAAAGACTTTTGTTCGACTGCACCAGGCAAGCACATCCAGTTGAATTGGCGTAATGAAAATATATATCAACATGCATTTTCAGATAACTCGTGTGGACTATGATTGTGTCTGCTGAAACGCGGACAAAGGTAGGTAGGTGCATAAACATTCATCCCAGTTTGTTTTGGTCGTAACCTAGATTGGTTTTCTCTTTCTTTGTCTGCAGCTGCTGTGGTTGTTTTTGTCACAACATTTATTGTATGGAGATGTAATCTATAAACTTTAGCAACTAAAGAGGTCGAAGGGTTTCCTGACCACTTTACAAAATTAATCGAGAAATTCGTCAAAAAAAGACACAACGCCTGCGAATTGCAACGCAGGTCATGCTTAGTGAGTGGTCCCTCTACAGTCAGTCACAACGCTTATTTGCCTCTTTTGCGATGTCGAAACAACCACGTGGGACTTAAGATTGCACCTTCTAAAACCCTGATATTTAGGTTAGGTACATTAACGTTCTGTGTTTTAGTTGGTACGATTGATTTTCTCTTTGGCTGCACTGAGTTGTTCGGTACAACTCTGGATATATCCTGAGGTGTTGCTAATTATGTAATTTAATAATAACTTTTCGACAACATTTAAGTGTACTTGATGAGGACTTTAGTGTTAGATATTTCCTTTTAATGGGATGTACTTTTATAAGAATGTTATTCCAATTTGTGCTTTGAAAACAGGATAATGGCGAGGTTATGTAAATTAAATCGATTTAAGCTAATATGTAGGCCGTATTGACCACTGACCGTTTCAAGTCGGTATCCCAGTCTTCACCACTCTTTATGTTATGTATTTATTGCCCTTTTCATGGAGTTTTAAATATTTTTTCTCATTTATTTCGGTTTGTGTCGCAGTGCGGACCTACAGTACCATTACGTTTGACTGCTGTGGTATCTCTTTTTTTTTCTTTTTTTTTTTTAAAATGACAATCGTCCGAAGAAAAACGGTAAATGTTGAAACTATTATTTTGAAACAAAAACAAAACAAATTAACAAATATTAATTTAGAGTGTATTTTTTCTTTTATTGAACTAAATAGGGTAAGCCGATGGTATAAGTAAGTGTTCCATAGAAGAAATATATATATTGTTACTGAAGTGCAAGTATTGATATCTAACCAAAAAGAGTATGATAATGGACCTTTGGAAACGGCCGAGAGCGACACATACGAAATATTGCAGTCTCGGTTTGATTACAAGATGCTCTGGTCAACTATATGCGTTTTGTAAATATGCGTTATATTGTTAAATTATTACCTTGTTTCTAGCAAGTATTTTAAATATTTTGATTAGTCTCTAAATAGGGTCAATTGTCCTTTCGTTTAGGATACTTTGGATGCTGGGTGGTAATACATGTAGCTGGTTGGTAATACATGTAGCAGCAGTCAGAAATAAAAGGACTGAACGGTTTAAATATATACTGAAAGGAAAAAGAAACGCGACACGGGAATTTCGGCTATATATTGTATTATACTGCACACTTAATTCAATATATATTCCAAGGAAATCCCAAGATGTTTCGTAAAAAAAAGTTGCAGTTAGTTAGAGCAAGGACACAACTGTGATGTTGTAGACGTTTTAATCACAGTACACGTTGTAACAAGAAATTCATAAATGTTGAAGTTCCTCTTTGAAAAATTGAGACAGTTCAGTACTGTATTTAGCTTACAGAGTTTGCATAACTTTGCATCCTAAGTTTGCGCCAAACACGTTATCTGTCAATAATGAAACTTTGCAGGAATTGCAGGAAAGATCTTACGTAGCCATGAACCATTCGATTAACAGCAGCATATTGTACATACAAATACAATATATAGCGGAAATTCCCGTGTCGCGTTTTTTTTCCTTTCAGTATGTAATAATATCACGTCAACATTCTATGTATAAGGCTGGCAGTTTAATTAGTGTTATACATGTTGATACTTCTTTACATTGAGTTTGTAAACTATTGTATTAAATTATCATATCGCTAGATAAGCGGTATGGCATGTAGGGAATATATCTATAAAACTACCATTGACAGCAAAGAAACATAGGACTAAAGTTATCTTATTATCGATCTTACGTCAATTGTTTTTTGTACGGATAAACACGTCGTCAGTTTACATATCCATGATTTCCTTCTTCGTATTGCATGTCTCCTTCTGGATGTGTCGTGATTTTTTTTACGCGCTTACGGTTTTATGTACCAACTCAGGGCCTCCTCTGGCAAATTTTTTTCTTGCGCCACCACTTGCGCCAAATGAAAAAAGTTGGAGCCAAATTGGAGAAGTTGGAGCCATTTGGCTCCAATGGCCCAGGCCATATTTCTTCTAGAGTTTTATGTATAAATGTATTTTAAATGTGAAAATAAGAGATTTGGTTTATATCTGGTACACTAAGGAATGAAATGAATAAAACCAAACAATATTTATAAAAATTATTTATATATATATATGTTTTTGAACCCCCAATATCTGGAAAGTTTCTACATCGCATGTTTGCTTAAATCAACTAGCTGAACCTAATGACAGCAGGAATCATACATAGAGGCTTTCATTTGATTGTTTAAGATGTATAGGTAGGCCTTTATATCAGTAACAAGTTCAGAACCTGCCGTTTTTTCGTATTTCCGGAACCGCGAAAACCCATGACATTCGTTTATCTTTACGTCTTTTTTTATTTATTTTGAAAAGTTGAACTGCCATATACATTAAAGACATATTTTGCCAATGAAATACACATAAAACCTCCTGGAAACTGATTAATAAACCAGTGTTTTGTGTAAAATGTTTGCATTTTTTTTTGTGAAATCCAGATTCAGACACCTCGAAATTATGAACAAAAACAAAACAAATGTCACGTGGATCTAGTCAATCATGTAAAATATGTAAATTAACGAGGTGTTGATTTATGTTTGATTGGTTAGAACCTGATTGGCTAGATATTATTCAAGGTGTTGCATGAGAGACTTGATTACCCCCCGAGGCGAAAACGACAGTCATCAGTTGTTATTTAGGGATTAAGTTAATTACCGGAACACTAAAGGTTGTCAGCTTTGTTTGTTTATTTAATGTCAAGTGTTCGCGCGTGGTAGGTGTCAAATGGTTAGTTTTGTTGTTTTAGACTACACTCAATGTACACTCGTCACGGTGATTAGTGTTGAGGTCTATTTGTAACAGGCAGATTACAGCAGAGAAATTAAACAAGTTTGGCTTTTTGGCAATTTCGATGTCGCCAAGCACTTTCACCAAAGTTTGAAATTTAGAGCCATTTTCTTTTTTCTTTCGCCATTGGCGCCATTGGCGATGCCCAGAGGAGGGCCTGCAACTTCAAAAAATGCGTGACACCTATCCAATGCTATAACACTCACCTTAGAATATATCGTTACTTGATGGGTCCAGACTCTATTGTACCCATCTCGGTGAGCCCTATGGCTCATTGAGTATGTTGGCGGAGGGACTATAAACCTTAGAAATACACACACACAACACACACACACACACACACACACACACACACACACACACACACACACTAAGGCGTAATTACAGAAACGCTAATAGCTGACCTGACCAAGACATTATGTCTTGTGAAGAGATCAAATATTCGTAGTTTAAATTGTAAACCATGTATTAACGCTTTATACTTGCTTGCAAACAACTTATTGATTATTATTTTAAATGAGTAATGTCAAAATTTGGAAATTTAAATTGTAGGGGCTTGTATTCCGATAAAATAAAAAGGACAGACATTTTTTCAAGATGTAGAGATGAGTATGATCAGTATAATGTTACATTTTTGGTTGATACGCATTCTACAAAAGAAATAGAAAATCAATGGAGGAGTGAATGGGGTTTTGAGGCTAAATTTTGTTCTTTCTCGAGTGCTAGTAGAGGCACTTCAATTTTGTTTAAAAATACTTTTAGCTACACAATCCATAATACTATTATAGATCCAAACGGTAACTATATAATTCTAGATATAGCTATCCAAGATCAGAGAATGACAATATCTGTAGTATATGGTCCTAGCGAGGACAAACCGAAGTTTTCCCAAGATTTCTTTAATTTAATTGAAAGTTTCGGTAACTCATCTATAGTCATTGGTGGTGATTGGAACGTACCGTTAAATTATGAGAGTGACACATATAATTATAAACACAAAAACAATACAAAGTCAAACGAAATGATCGTAAACAATATGGAAACTTTAGACTTACATGATGTTTAGAGAATAGAAAATGAAAATGAAAATAGATATACATGGAGGGGTCCTTACAATGAAATGGCACGCTTAGATTATTTCATTATTTCATCTGATCTGCAAATGTTTGTTGAGAATACTAATATTGGCATACGTTATAAATCGGACCATTCTCCTATATCAGTATCTTTTTCTTTTATCGATCAGCCAAGGGGCCGTGGTTTATGGAAATTCAATAACAGTTTACTGACAGATCCCGAGTATATACATATTGTAAAAATGACAATCAGTGAAACGGTAGATCAATATAAAGTTCAAAATGAGGAAAATGTGCAGGAAACTAAATTTAATATTAGCGACCAGTTATTTTGGGAAACGTTAAAGTTGATGATAAGGGGTAAAACTATTTCATATGCGTCCTATATAAAAAAGAAAAAAGACACAAAACAACTGGATATTGAAAATACATTAAAGGCATTATACGCAAAACTAGAAAATGGGGATCTTTCAGTCGCAAACGAACAATTAACAGTAGAATTTAAAACAATAAGAGATGAAAAAATTAAAGGGATTATTTTAAGGGCAAAAGCAGAATGGAAAGTAGATGGAGAAAAGTCAACTAAATATTTGTGTAATTTAGAAAAAAGACAATATACAGAAAAACTTATACCGAAAATTGTTTAAAGATGATGGGTCAGAAACGAGCAACATAAAGGACATTTTAATGAAACAAAATTTATACTATAAAAATCTTTACAGTTCCAGATTACAGAATGCAAATCAGAGAGTAGAATCTGACTTTTTTAATATAAATAATCCATTCTTAAATCAATTAAGAAATGAGGAAAGTGATACATTAGAAGGGGTCTTAAATAAACAGGAATGTTTGAATGTGTTAAAGGATATGAAAAAAAAAAAATCTCCGGGATCTGATTGTTTTTCTGTCGATTTTTATAAATTCTTCTGGAATGGTATTGCGGATTTCCTCGTTAATGCATTAAATGATAGTTATTATTTTAAATCACTCTTAGTTACACAAAGACAAGGATTTATAACATGTTTGCCTAAAGACGGTAAATCTAAACTTTATTTGAAAAATTGGAGACCAATTTCACTATTAAATGTAGATACAAAAAAAGCTTCTGCCACAATTGCACGTCGATTTAAAACAATTCTTCCTAAATTAATATCGGAAAGTCAGTTAGGGTTTATGAAAGATAGGCACATAGGAGAATGTACTAGACTTATTTTAGATGTAATAGAAAAATGTGAGGAAGAGAATATACCTGGAATCCTAGTTCTTTTAGATTTTGAAAAAGCATTTGACTCTCTTGAATGGTGTTTTATTGAGAAAGCGTTATGTTTCTTTAATTTTGGGGAATCAATAGTGCAGTGGTTTAACACTTTATACAATAATGTTTCAAGCTGTGTTTTAAATAATGGTCATTGCTCCGAGTATTTCCCTATACACCGAGGCGTGAGACAAGGAGATCCCTTATCTCAATAACTATTTATAATATGTGTAGACTTTTAAGTGCAGCTTAGAAAAACCAGGATGACGTTATTGGTATAAAAATAAAGGACTCCGAATATTTGATAAATCAGTATGCAGATGATTCCTCATTATTTTTAAGTGACGATGAGAGATCTTTAAATTCAGCTCTTGAAATAATAGATAAATTTCAACTATGTTCAGGGTTAAAAGCTAATTTTGAAAAATCACAAGTTGTATGGATTGGGTCAAAGAATGGTAGTAGAGAAGTAGTACAGACTTATAAAGAAGTAATATGGAACCATGAGAGAACGTTTAAAATATATGGCATATATTACAATTTATAAAACGAAAATTATGTCATTCAACATTTTTAACGATTGGTCTTTCAAAAATCTCTCTATTATTTGTAAAACAACGGTAATTAAAACACTTGATCTCCTGATAATTATCCAATGTTTAACTGTTCTGCCTGATCCTCCAGATCATATATATAATGAAATTCAAAATATGATGTTCAAATTTTTGTGGTGTGGAAAACCTGATAAAATTAAGAGAAACGTTGTTGTTAGCTCACATGAAGAAGGAGGACTAGCATTTCCACACATTAAATTGTTCAGTCAGTCTCTAAAATTATCTTGGATTAATTTTTTTTAGATCCAGATAACTTTGCCCTATGGAAAACCCTAATTTTAGATGATCTGGAGAAAATAGGTGGATATAGGTTATGGCATTTTCATAAAGAAGGTCTTTTAATGGTAGCAGAACATATGAACAGTTTCTGGAAGAGTGTTTTGAGGTCCTGGGCACTTATTGATAAGAAAAGTACCTCAACGCCGGAAGAAATTTTATCAGAACCTCTATTTTATAATATAAATATTAAAATAAACAATGATATGTTTTTTTATAAAGAATTTTGTAAAAAAGGAATATTTTTTGTTAACGATATAGTAAACGAAAACTGTATGTTCTTACCGTTTGAAGACTTCTCGGATAAATTCGATATACATGTTCCATTTTTGACATATTTAGGACTAGTAAATGCAATTCCAAGAAAGTGGAAAACAATAATAACAAATAAAAATAAACTCGAACAGCCGATACATAACAACATAAACAAACTTAAAAAAGCAAAACAGATAAATAAAATGTTATATCCAGACTTTTTAAATCTTATAGTAGAATTGCCTACAAATTCACAACAAAAATGGAACACAGATTTTAACAAGGTTCTGAGTAGAGATAACTGGAAACTCTATACAATCAACCTTTCCGTATAGTTGATGACGCATATCGTCAAAGCCTTCAATACAAAATATTCCATAGAATTGTGTTTACCAATGCGAGACTATATAAATGCGGATTGTCAGAATAGAACTATGTACATTTTGTAATAACACAAAAGAAACAATGATTCATGGTATAAACTCATCAAAATTGGTGTTAGAGGAAAGATTATGGACATTATCAAATCAATGTATGCAAATGTTAAGTCAAAAGTTAAGCATGATAATTGTTTGAGTGATGAATTTACCTGTCATATGGGAGTGCGACAAGGCGAATGTCTATCTCCTTTTTTGTTTTGTATATATATAAATGATCTAGAGGAAGAATTAGTTTCAAAAGGCATAGAAGGGTTGAATTTAGAAATGATCAAAATATGCTTGTTAATGTATGCTGACGATCTAATTATTTTCGCTAAATCTGCAGAGGGCTTGCAAAGTGGTTAAACTATTCTTCATGATTATTGTATCCGATGGAAACTAAAGGTAAATGTAGCGAAAACAAAAGTACTGGTATTTGGAAAAGGTGGTATTTTGCCCCGAAATTTGATTTTTTACTATAATGACGAGGTGCTTGAGATTGTTAGTCGTTTTGTCTATTTAGGAATATATTTTACTACTGGAGGTTCATTTGCAGATGCACAGCAAACACTGTCCGGTCAAGCACAGAAAGCTTTTTTCAAACTAAATAAATATCTATATAAGTTTAAAGATATATCAGTAAAACATTATTTGGATTTGTTTGATAAGTTGATCTCCCCTATTCTGAATTATGGCTGTGAAGTATGGGGATTTTGTAAAGCAGACAATATAGAGAAAGTTCATATACAGTTTTGCAAGAGATTACTTAATGATAAACAGAGTACTCAGACAGATTTAATATATGGTGAATTGGGGCGTCTTCCTCTTCAAAACAATAGATTGCTTCGTGTTATGAAATGTTGGTTTAAAATAATATATAGCCAAAATACAAAGTATATTAAATGTGCGTATAACAAGTTATTAAGAGACATCGAGACACACCCTAATGCAAAAAACTGGGCATCTCTTGTTCGAACGTTATTATCAAACTTAGGATTCTTTGAAGTCTGGGTAAATCAAGGTGTAGGAAATGTAAATGCTTTTTTATCACTTTTTAAACAAAGACTGCACGATCATTTTATTCAAAACTGGAATTCAAGATTATCAGAGTCTCCTAAAGCAAGATTTTATATTTTATTTGCAAAGTTTGGTTTTCAGTCCTACTTAAGTACAATTACAATAAAAAAGTTTAGAGTTGCACTGTCGAAATTAAGACTCTCTTCCAATAGACTAGAGATAGAAGCAGGGAGGTTTACAAAACCGAGAAAAACGCCTTTGCAAGAAAGAAAGTGCCAACATTGCAATATTCTTGAAGATGAATTCCATTTTTTGTTTGAATGCCCTCTTTACTATAGCCTTAGAAAACAATATTTAAAGAAATATTTTTGGAAGCACCCAAACATGTTGAAGTTAATAGATCTTATGACGTCAAACAGTACGAAGGTACATCGATGTTTAGGACAATATATTTATAAGCCGTTCATATTAAGAAATGAGATCTATGCAACTAATAGTTAAGAATCACACCGAATTATTTATTTATTTTTCAAAAATCGTGAGTGAGTGAGTGAGTGAGTGAGTGAGTGGGTAAGTGAGTAAGGGTGGTAGGGAGTGAGGGAGTGAGGGACAAGCTGTTTACTGATCGCTTGAATGCATCAGTATTTGGAAAGGGAAAACATTGTCTATATACTCGCGTGTATGATATGTAAAAGTAGTGTATTATTTATTAATTGATAATACAAATTATACTGGTTTGTGAAAATATTTAAATTATGTTTATACAATTGCTTGCTTGCCATATTTAAATTGTTTTGTAACTCATAGACATGTTTTGCCTTTTGGATGAATAAAGTTATCTATCATATATATGATAACTGATATACATTTGATGTCTGAATAAAATATTAAAAACAAAAAAAAGATATCAAATATTGAATACCCTTATCTTTAAAAAGATATCAGTATAAACATCCATGCTGACTCGAACTAACTCTAGCTATTTTACTTGTTGGCTTTGAAACCACTGTGCTAGTAGTAAGGATAAAATTTAAGAAAAAATAGAAGAAAGAAATAATTATAATTAATGTTGATTGATATATTTCAATCTCAAAATATTTTTTTCGCCATTTATTGTGTTTTTTTAACTTCAGAAGATTGTTGTATAAACAAGTAATTGAGTACTGTTTAATAAGAGTTAACATTCTATAAGCATACAACAAATACAGAACTGACTATGTAGTGGTTATCGCATTTGGTTGGTGAGCGAAAGCTCCCTTGTACGAATTTTGCTCTGAACACGTTCCTGTTATGAAACATAACCTATGAGGATATTCATAAAAGGACACATACTATAAAAAAATTATGAAAGGAGAAATTTGAAAATCGTCGAACACAATAAATACAAACAATCTTGCAGTCTCGGTTTGATTGAGACTGTTCATGAACGGCAGTGTAAAGTTATTCCTACCGTTCACGCCCTTTAGCCCCGGGTTGAGCAGAACTCAATATTTAAAATGCCAGTAGTTCATAGATTTGAGCTGTCCCGAAGATGGTATGCATATGACAGTGAACATGGAGCCCTTAATGCAGTATTTTCACAATATTCCATGCTGCTCTGTGTGTGCAGTATGAGCATGACGATGTGTATGTGGGGTGGTGAATAGGAGTCCGTATGCGCTGTGGTGTAAAAAGCTTCCAACGCATTACCAATTTGTAAAACAAAAGGTGGAGATGTGCACCTGTCTCTCTCTCTCTCAACATGTAATAGTCTCATTTCAACGACTGGTCTGATGGGAAATGGTAATGTATGTTGAAATGTGATACGCCGCAATATTCGTCATACTTACCATAGCACTATAATACTGATATTCTAATGTATCGCAAGTATATAGAACTAATAATGGTTACATTTTGAGATACAACAGAACAAAAAAACTTGTTCAAGCGAATCGATTTTACGTCAACGTTTTATGCATATATGACATGACACTTTAATAGCGAGCACAGCTAGCGAGAAGTGTCAAAGGCACTTCGAGCGCAAGCGAACTTTACGATAACGGGAGAAAAAAAAAAGAAAAGAAAAAAAAAAGAGAAGATAATTGCTAATCTATGCTTCTCGATTTTGATGGTAAATCGTCGTTGTCACGCTTTAAGCTGTTCTAACGCAGACACCGGTAACAATTTTAGGATTTTTAGTTTCGAAATTCTTATTTGTTTTCTTTAAAACAGTTTTCTATGCCACGTTTCCGTTATGACTGGTTAGATTAGAGTTTCAGAAATAATTTGAAAAGCTCTCTGAATCCTTGACAAAGTCCTATAGAATATGTACAGCAGAATATGTAAAGCGTTAAAATGCGAAACTGAAGCTTTGTAGAGAAGCTGTCTTTTCCGTAGTCAATTTCAAAAATGTCAATAACCATTCTCCACGCAGAGTTATCGTTCCTTGCACTCACATATATCTCTGCTAACTACTAAATTACACGATTTTGGTAAAACCTGTTAAATTGGAATATGTTTGCCTGAAACATATTTATTTCTTGTGTAAATATAATTTTCAGAAAATCTGCAAATTAAATGTTGCAAGATTTGAAATAATGTATGAAAACAATTAGTTTTAATAGGGACTATTTAACTACAAAAATAATACGTACTTAGGTCTCCTCAATCGAAACGCATATGTAAACATTTCAAACCGAAGCTCGATAGTAGAAAATTACTTTAAACAATTAACTCATAGAAATACAAATTGAAATTGTTTAATATAGGTCTATATTTTATCTTTGCAGATCACGCAAAAGGATTCATTATAAACATCGTCATAACTTTTTTTGAATAATCACGTGACCTAACCGTTCGCCTTACTTCCTTTGACGTTGACAGAGTCAAATGAGGAACGAGTGTATTCTGGGTAGAGATTGGTCAATAACTGCATGAATATACTGAACATGTAAATGTATACCTTTTTGTTTGTAAACACTCGATATGAACATTAAATCGTGTTGGCCGGAAACTTTCAAGATTATGCAAATTAGCGCGTGTTAAAATCAGTGACGTAACAGTAGTAAATATTGACATTATTTGCAGACGTCATGTATTTTCTGGAAGACTCGGATTACAATTACAATTGCTTTCACCTTGTACTAACACTTTTTGAGTTGATGTTGAGCAAATGATTAATTATGGACAAAGTAAAAAAAACATCTTCACCCCACCCTCGCCGCGCACGGAAAGCGTTTATTCAGACTACCCCCTAGAAAAATCTACAAAATATCCCCCTCCCCCGATTTTTTTCTCCGCCCCCACTCTGAAAAAAGAAGGAAAAGTTCCTCAGACAGACTGAGGAAAAGTATCGACTACACCCCCAACCCACTGCTCATTTTGTTTAAAAATACCCCCCACCAACATCACCCACATAACACACACAAACCTGGTGTACTACGTGTGGTATTCCAGCGTGGCAGCGCTATATCTGTCTCAAGCAGACTGTAGATAGGTACATTACACTAAACACAATTCATATGTCCAGATTCTATTGCGCCCATACAGGTGGGTGTCCTATGCGCCCATACAGGTGGGTGTCCTATGCGCCCATACAGGATGGTGTCCTATTATTTAAAATATGGCAGATGGTCTGGTTCTCATTTATTGGACTCAAATAGTGATTTGTAAGTCATATCTGTGGTATTGTAAAAATGACCTCATTATACATGTAGAATTTAAAAACAGGAATTGTTTGTATTTGTTTTATGACATAATTATGGACGAGTGGTATACGATGGACCAGAACAGAGATGAAACACCAGAAAGGACTGGAACTGCTTTTTCAGTGAAAAGCAAAAAACTCTACAGAATGGCTGCATCACACAGAACGTCTTCTCAAGAAAAGAGTCATCTATCTTTTGTTTATATTTAAATGGTTGTCTGTGACTGATAGTTGCATTATTCTGTCAGACATTTACAACCATCATTGGATGGTGACACTAGCATCTTTTAGGAGTGGGTCACACAGAGATACATTTTTTGGATTTCTTCAAACCAATGCACTGAAGTGAATGCAACTTGCCATTTTGTACAGACGGTTCTTATTCAAGGTAAGATCAGGACAGGTGGACTGGGGTGTTAAAATTAAAACAATTATCCCCATCTCTCATCTATTTGTGAATCATATTTAGTGTTATCGGCTAAATACTCAGGTCACAGCTGCATATATATGTATTTAGTAATAAGTAATAATATAGAAAATATCAACATTTCTGGCAAAAAGCAAAACAAATGTAAAAAAAGCAATTGGAACAATGTATGTATATCTACAGTTAACAATCTTTCAGATAACTTATATCACGGCAGTGTCTACTTGAAGCAGTGAGGTAAATGCTCAGTTTGGCAGTTTAGTTTCTTTCAGCTAGTCTAAAACGTTTTAATCTAAATATATTCTTGAATTCATTCTTATCAAAAACCGTCTTGAACACATGTTTGCCTGTTTTAATCTCCCTCCTCAATATGGATATGGTAAATGCAATTTGTCCCTTTCAAATTGTACATTGCATATAATGATTTATCCATTCTTCTTATTACTATTGAGGCCACCACACCCCCAACAGGAGGGGGAAAGAGGTCCATCTTCCTTTGTTCCCAGAAAATATGAGTCAGTTTTCCCTTGTTCCCCACTAATATTTTGCTTTGTTCCCAAAATTATATTTCCATTATTTATTCTCTAAACGTATTTATAATGTTTAAAATATAATATTTGCTAATGTTCATTCTGGCCTACAGTAATTATAGTTGCATCTTATACAACGCTATCATCACACAAATATTGTTTGTTAACTTTTTGTGATTTTTTTTAATATTACATCTAGATGTTAGAATTATATTTCCTTTAAAGTCATGTTCCCTGAAAATAACAGCCATTGTTTCCTTGTTCACTAAATATATTTGACCATGTTCCCCAAAAACCCTGAGAGGACCTCATTATTGAGTTGCTTTCAATTTGACAAGTTATTTGTATTGTTCTTTCATTGATTTTTATCTGTTTAAAATTTACGTTCACACTTTCTGTGCTCGCCTCAAGGTTTTACCTTAGTTCCTATTAGACAATAACATATGGAATCAAATGTAAATACGTCGACCGTAATACGTCGACCTTTGTAGAAGATAAGCACTATGGTATGAAATACTTCTTTGCTGACTGGAAGCAGTCAAATACATATTTGCCATGTATTTTCTCATATATTTAATAATTGTTAAAAAAAAGATAAACTCAGATTACTTAATGTCCCAATCCCGCCATAAAAAGTCAAGTTTTACAACAGATGTACACCGTTTCTAAACCTACTGACCACGAGGTATAGTAGTACACTAAGCTTAGGAAAGTTTCGTGGATTCTCAGTTACTACGGTCACTTATCTATCCCGTGTAGTTTCCACAGTTGCCAAAAACACATTTTTCTGAAACCTTTTTGTTACAAGGAAGCCTGCATAAACCTATTTTACGTTTTTATCATTGCAATTGCCACTATTTAGCCCCGAGTTTTCCTGTAACTATACACTCACGCATGCACGCACGCACGCGTGCACGCACGCACGCACGCATGCACGAAAGCACACACGCACGCACGCACGCACACACACACACACACATACGCAACAATTGCAACTATTTAGCCCGAGTTTTCCTGTTACTATACACACACGCACGCGCGCACGCATGCACGCACGCACACAGACACGCACGCATACACACACACACACACCCAACAATTGCCACAATTTAGCCCCGAGTTTTCCTGTTACTATACACACACGCACGCACGCACGCTCGCACGCACGCACGCACGCACGCACACACACACACACACACACACACACACACACACACTCACAAAAAACAATTGCCACTATTTAGCCCCGAGTTTTCCTGTTACTATACACACACACGCACGCACGCCCGCCCGCACGCACGCACGCTCGCACGCACGCACGCACGCACGCACAACATTGGGTGCATCTTCCCGAGGAAACCTGAGCTTTTTTCATCGCGTAACGCTAATTTGTTACAACACCGTGCGCAAAATCACTAGTTCTCGCTGCTTGAAAAGTCACTCAAATAATGCATGAAACATAAGACTATGCGTTTGGTACCCTTAAACAGAAGTATAAAGCAACTCGCAAATTAAACTATAGATCATCAATGACACACAATAGAACAACGGTTTCGGGTTTATTGTCCTTTTTTCCTTAAAGATACAGAATTTAAAAACATCTTCAAAATTGAATAATTTACTTGTCTGTTTCTGTTTTTGAAGGTAGACTGTTTTCGAATAAAGATATCCCATTGTTTATCAGCTGTTCTGTTTCGAAGGTAAATATCCTATATTTAAAAATGTGCATAATACATATAGCTATTTTGTTCAATGTGTGTCAGTTGAGACGACGAATGATAATAAACGCGCGGCAAATTAAATTAAAGGCTGATCCTTGTCCTGTCCGAGGATGTCAATGTTACTTTATATATATATTATGGTTTTGTTAAAAATCGCAGTTATATATTTTATTAAAATATAATAAAAACAATTGGACAGACATTATTATGAAAAACATGTCTGGTTTGCCTACAATTTTGTCTTATCCTTAAGCGCCTATTGTTCGACCTGGTATATACACTTAGACTTAAGTCAATATAAATTACATCCGGTTAAACAATTTACTATTGTAAGATGAAATGATGGTTCTTTAATCTTATTGTTTTATACTCAACCAAATTCCTAACAACCCAGTTCTACTATTATTATTATTTCTTTCTTGGAAAACACATCGATAACGCTTTAGCATTTGTTCATGCGATCAAAGCAGACGCTTTTATTCTGTAATGGTTTTGGTAACTGCAAAATGGATACATGACTGTGTTTCATGCAGCATGCAATAGATACATTTGTTTAAAAAAAGCGACCCAGTTAATTGATACACAAACACTTTATGCCGAATAAATTGTATCTTTGGAGCATTAAAACGGTCGGATTACAGTCTATCTCAGACCATTCCGAACTTGCCGATCAATTCATGGAATCGTATGATCGTCTTCGACGCTTAATTTTAAATACACAAGTTTGTGTTAAAAACGTAAGAGTCGCAGATGATCTAGACTATATATGATTTCGAAGAATGACGGGATTGACCGACTATTTATGACTGGAAAACTAACGATATACGTGCAACCGAATCTTAAACAGTCTTCTTGCTCATTGGAACACTGTTGTAACTTATGATATTTGTTATGGTAAAGGTACATATTTTATTTTCATATTAATTATGTTTGTCCACATAGCATTCATTAACAACAGTTAAAGAATACCAGAGGTCTGAGAAGTCTCTGACAATAGCTAATTTGCGAAATTGGGATATATATTTTTTTCATTTGAACCCTAGTTGGCTTTTCTCTCGGGCAGCCATTTTACGCCCGCGTTAAACGTTTAATTCGCTTAGAACTTCTTCCAGCTATCCAACATATATATATATATTGTATGTATGTATGCCTCTATATGTTAATTGTGCCTCCAGACGAGTGTGTTATGATGCAGAGATACAGTTCATCGACGTGTGTTGCAGCTATCCTTTTTTAGGAAGTGAATGCATACGCTTGATTTCTGTGTATCTCGTCATAGCAAGGCGCCCTGCCGTAGTTCGTCCGAAGGTTGTCTGTCCTTCGTAGTTCACAAATATTTCTCCCTATATATAATTCTGCTTTGTGAACGTGAATCTCTTACGAGATCGCAATTTCGAAAGTTGCCGTAAGAAGTTCAAATTATCTCCCTTTATTATATTTACCTGAATTCACAGTATCCCCAAGATCCGGCACCTTTCATTGTCACTGTCTCAATATAGCTGTGTGTGTTTGAATGCTTAAATGTGGCCAACTCATATGAGCTATAATTGTATGTATGTATGCGTCTATATGTTAATTGTGCCTCCAGACGAATGTGTTATGATGTAGAGATACAGTTCATCAACGTGTGTTGCAGCTATCCTTTTTAGGAAGTGAATGCATACGCTTGATTTCTGTGTAGCTCGTCATAGCTAGGCGCCCTGCCGTAGTTTGTCTGAACGTTGTCTGTCCTTGGTAGTTCACAAATAGTTCTCCCTATATATATATATATATGTATATATATACATATATTATTATATATATATAAATAATAACTCATAATTTTATATTTATATAATACTGAGTTATGGCCATTTTCTAATATATATATATATATAATACAACATTTTTGTCCGGGCTATTTCTCTAAACCTCCTTGTTAGTATGTATTGAAACTTGCTAGGAAGTATCAAAATCAACTGGAGATGTGCATACTGTCACAACGTTCCGGTTCAGTAATTTTTCACTGAGTTATGGCCCTTTGTATTGTAAATGCATTTCATACTTGGTAGTCAAATAGAAAATTCTCGTTCGGGCTATTTCTCTAAAACACCATCTTATAATTTCGTGAAACTTGCTACAAAGCATCAATATCAAGTGGAGATGCGCATATTGGCGTGAAGTTCCGGTTCGAAAATTTTCCACTCAGTTATATCCCTTTATATTTTAATGCATTTCATACTTGGTAGTCAAATAGAAAATTCTTGTCCGGGCTTTTTCTCTATAATATATGTATATATATCTTATAGGAATAAAGTCTTGTATTTTTACCCACTCCCCAACAAGTGGCCAGCGGGAAGTATTTGTCCGCCTCCGGCGACAGTTCTAGTTTCATCTTAATCTACCATAGGTTTAAATATATTATTGGTGTAATATAATCAACAGTTAATACAAAGCAACCACAATTTGCTTTAAACTATTCTCACAGTTAATGTTGATGAATGAACAAACGCAAGTTATGTAGAAAAACTAACCAGACGCGTACCGTGTGTCCCTTTAGAACAACACAGATGTTATGTTTGATGTTTATAAGTGGCTTCATCCACCAACACATGAAGAAGAAAACAAAGACCATAATATTTTCACAATTTTGTTAACAGTATATAGATTGGATACGTCCTTATGTTTGTTCATGTTTATGATATTTGAGATTACTTAAGTTATCATCAAATAAAATAGTCTGCATTAAGTCCCCTTTGAATTATCGTCTTTAAACATAAGTGGTTCAGAGCTATTACTCACTTTTAGATTCAGCCAGTCTGAATACAGTGTATAGTAATTATACAGTGATAGATACTTACTGGTCTTTTATTCCATTCTTATTTCTTTCAGGGACGATTCCAGACGCACAGCAGAGGATGTTGACACGTTTCGCATTATGACTTTAACCTGTTCAGCTATATAACTTGAAGTAAAAAAGGCCATAACTGAAAACAGCTGATTTCTCAATATATGTCGGGCCTGTTTATCGCGGCTGACATACAGTGATCACTTTTAACTGTGTCGTATTAGTGAAAACTCGTAATTGCATTGAATTGAAAGTTGTTTAACGGCCCATCAACACATCATAGGTTATGTAGACCTTCCTCAAAGAGGATACACAGGAATTCATCGAGGAACCTTGCTCTTACTAATTAATTCGTTTGGTTCTGCGCGGAGTGTAGGTAATGGATATTGTGCCCAAGAACACAACGACATACTGAGTGGCGCCGGTGAGGCTTGACCCGGGGGCCTCTGGATTTCATGTCACCGCGCTATCCACTGGGCCACAATAATCGTAATGGAGTAGTGTATTTTGATTAGACCCAATACTGTCGGTCGGCTAGTCCACCAAATTTACATTTATTTTAGGAAAAAAAGTTTTAAATGAGAAACAAACTATTCATAATTTTGATAGAGCATCATCAAAAAAACCTACCAACCAGTGACCAGAAATAAGACATTGCAATACATTTTGGTAGCTGATAATCTCGGTCTTTGTCCTTGATGTTCAACCAAGTTTACTGTTAAAATTGAGGTATCTACATTGTGATTCTTTTAAAACCCTACATATTTCATGCAAATTGATTCAATATATGTATCTTTTAAAATCAAAATCTTAATAATTATCGTCTTTTTACTCTGCCAAAGATCTTTTATTTTATTATAGAACCTTAAGATAAAAAAAACCCGAGTAAAACAAATTGTATCACCTACTGAAAATAGGGTGACATCTCAACATATATGCAATAAAAAATTATGAATATTAAGAAATAACCCGGAAATGTGTTGTGTTTCGTAACTTATCAGAGAGCATAACATGTCATGAATATAGTTGTACCGGAAGTAAAACAAATCCCATTTAGTCCTGTAGAATATTTTCCAAGCTTACTAGATAGCCATTTTTCAAAATGAAGTTCAAACTAAGATTCAACTTACATATTCTTAATCACGAGACCTTCCTTTTTAGAAAATGGTGAGAATAATTGCGGACATGTGGCATATAAGAAAATAAAAAATCCTGATCTTTGCTGACACTGAGAACAAACTGCATTCATTCGGCACCTGTTACATGTGTTCTACTTCACTTTCAAAACTTTCAAGTTGATAAATACAATTTATCATACAACCATGCAAATGATTCTTAGCTCTCACAAACAAGTCAATAAAGTCGAAATATTTCAGCCAGAAAAACATGCCTTAAATACTCAAAAATGCCATTTATCACAAAAAAAGTTAGGAATTATATATTTGGGATCTCCTTTTGACTACCTACACCAGGCATGAATATCAGAATGATTTACTTCCTGTATGCCTATATGTTAATTGCATACAGGATAAGGCTATCCACGTTTAACATGGGGGATGGAAAGTCTTTTCTTGCATACCGGACAAGGATATCCGTCATTTTACCGGGGCTAGATATTTCCATATCACCCTAGGGTCGAGATACAATTCATGCGCGCGAACATCCGGTATACACGAACACATGCAAAAAGTTAGTAGCTGGCGGCGAGTCTGATATGTACAAGAAAAAATATATATCATGGGTATTCGGTTCATATAGTGAATTCCAACACTCTGTTGTTAATCGGAACCTCGACAGAGCCTCGGTTCCGATAAAACACTAATACCTCGGGGATAAAACACTTATACCTCGGGTAAGTTTGTCCGGGGAGTGGGAAAGGGTCGCTTAGTAGATGAATGTGTTCTTTATTTGATCAAAATCAGTTTAGTACTCGCGAAGAAATGATCAAAACAACTAGATCTACTAGAAATTAGGCCTTTACTTACCATTGTTAAGCGTGTCATTAGTCGTTTCAGAACTAGAGATAATTACAAGTATATATAGTGATAACTAGCACTATTACGATAAATCTTGAATCTTGCAGCATTATACAATGCATAGGTGAATTGATGGTCCTATTAGTTAATACAGCAACCACTAATATTAGACACCATCGATGATTATATGATTCTTACGGATGGCGGGAGGTTTACTGTACTGGTTCTGCCCAGGAATAAGTGCCAGTACGATCTGCCTCCACCACAAAACATAGACCGTCATAGATAGCCTAAAACGGACTGAAAATTGACGTTAAACACCAAACCAACAAAATAGATGATAATAATGTTTATTGTAGAATTACGAAGGACATGCATGTGCACGACCACATAAGTAGTATTACTACCGGAGGGGATGGGTTTCAATCCAAATAGATCTGCCATGCGTACGTGCATGAGTCTTGTTCTGAAGGATTATAGTCCCTCCGGCTTTTAACCATGGCATTAGGACACCCTAAAGGTATATAGATACTCTAGAGTCTGGACTGTTTATGCAAACGAACTGAACTAGGACACTTTATTCGTAGAGATTTAATTATAATGCTAGTTTGGTCTGGAAAACTAGACGAAAAATAAATCCTTTCGCTACAGTTTTAAATGTTCATGTGACATTAGTTACTAGTAGGTTTGCAACAGGTTTGATAATAGAAGTCAGTTTTCAAATGTATGGCAAATGGAAATCGGTTAATACTATATGGGAAAACTGAACTGACCTACTTTTAAATGCACTGATCCAAATTATAGATCATGCATCACTGCATAACCATGTTGTCAGATTTGACAATATGTTTGAGCATCTTGCACTTGTTTAAGAAAAGAATGTCAACATTTTAAAGAAACCTGATCAACTATGCAAAATTTCGACCCTATAGTCTTTATTGTTTTCAAGTAATTAAATGTGAATCAAACAGGGCAAAAATACACACTATGGCAGCAATCTAGACACGCATTGACGAAGGCAGTATGATATCAACTAGAGCCTCATTTGAACATGTGTTTTAAAATTAGGTAATATTTATAGGTTATTAGATTTGTATTGGGATATATGCACGAGTTCTTTTGCGTATTAATATTGCACGACTTTTGGAGCGCAATATTTATGCGCAAAAGAACAAGTGCATATATCCCAATATAAATCTAATAACATTTTTATTGCATACGTACTTTTAAATTCGGGAGAACATATATTTGAAACAAACATATTGTCATTACATAATGGGAATTTTCACGATGAAATCGGCATTGTTTACATCACGTGACATATTTTCTTTGACATGAACAGAAAAGTGCACCAACCACGAACGAGTATACATTACACACCCAATATGACTTGACTACACGTCAATATGGGCGAATATTGACGTTTTCTGTTACATTGAAAGTAAATGCGTATGCAATAATCAGATAATACCAGTATACATTATTCATATTCTCAAAATAAGAACGGTGAATTTTTCTGTATCCAGTCCTATGACTTTGAGTTAAATATCTGCCCAATTTGAGCAGCTATTCAGTAGTGGCTTATCACAACACCATGAAGCTCCTATACCCCTAGTCGTAGGAGGATAATATGTATCTCCCTGGTATCTCATCTAGAGTACTTAATACAACAGCGATTCAGACAAATCGCTAGCCACAGTAATAATAACACCATGTGTGCCATTGGTAAAACTAATATAGGTTATTGGAATAGATAAATATAACTAGAAAGAACTAAACTACCTATAACATGACTTTGACATTGAAAGTTTGACCACTTTTAAAAAATTTAAAACAAGAAACCTCGACTTCAAATTGGATGTTATATAGAGATTATTTAACTGCTGGGATCGATTATAGGGAAATCCTTCACGAGATGGTAGACGTTTGGTTCTTTTCAGGAGCGAACGTATGCGAGTGAGTGAAAAATCAAAACACGCCTACCATCTCGTGAAAGATTTCCCTATAATCGAACACAATAGTTAAATAATCTATTTATTACATTTTAAATCAGTTTATGCATGATTTTAACCGAAATAATTCGATTCATTCAACATTATCGGCGGATGACGTCGACGTCAGCAACACTTTGACGTCATACACAACGTCGCAGTTAGTTATTTTTGTGTTCGGAGTTAGGTATTAATAAATAAAAATATTTATTTTATGCTTAGCAGTGAAATAGTGGATTGTAGCAATGAAATAAAAGTGGTATTTCATACGTGTGAAATACAGAGTTTTATTTTTTCACTGCCGGAACTACTTTTTTTTCCCCAAAAACTGTTTTTTTCCGAAAGTTGCTATAAAGCTTATATTATTGGATTGGAAATAACTTAACTAAGAAAACGAGTGGTAGATTATTGATATCGGTTAAGTAGTTTAGAAGTTACGAATAATTAAAAAACAGCAATTTCATCATACAAAGAAAATGACGTCGTCAACTTTTTATTTATTTTTCTGCATACTGCACTACACTTTGATTATAAAGCATCAAATAAAAAGATTTTTTTTATGTTTTGCCGTGAATAACAGATTTCATTTCATCTCGAAGTGATCGAACTTTAATATTTTCACTCATGCTTCGCATATAAAATTTTCACACTTCTCGATGAAATAAAATCTGTTATTCACTCCAAAACCACAAATATCCTCTATATATTATATAATAAATGCACTGTTATTAAGACTACTTATACTACAGCTCGAGGGCCCAGTTGCTCAAAGATCGGTTAACTTAACCGAGCGTTAAGTCAAATTTTCAAAGCTCCCTGAATTTTCAATAAATGAATATTTCTACCAGACATTGAGCTTATGAAAGCATTATGTTAACAAAAAAGTCAAATTAAAAAACTTTTAGTAGTACAAGACATATTTTATGAGAAAATGTGCTTTGAAAGTTTACACTAACCAAAGATTAAACTAACTATCTTTGAACAACTGGGCACCGCCGGACTCACAAGTTAAGTCTATATGTATAATTCTGATAGAAACCCATATTAGTAAGCTTAGGGCTAATGTTTTTTTGTATTTATATGTACACGAGCATCTTTGTGGTTTACTTATATTGCCTATTAATGCTGCCTTGTTGGTTAGAGAATAGTTCATGGAGGGGATTTCTTTATTTACACTGTTTTATTGGGATGATAGTATGGTAAGTGTGAGGTTTGGTGAACTCTAGAACCTGGTTTAACCACCCCCTCCCTCCAGCGGCCTATTTTGCCACTGACCGTACGAAAGGCGGTAGCCCTTTTGTTAATCCTTTTTGTGTTTGTGACGTCATATGCCTTTATTCTTTATTAACATTGCCATTCATGTTTGTCCTTTTGCGTGATTTGGGGTTTACTATGTACTGTGAAGGCTGCATTTCCTGTTCGACTTTTATACTTATTTTTGTAGTTTAATATACTTTATAATGTTGTGTTCATTAACCTAAATATCCGCGGCGGTGGCAGTGCGTTCGCCTCGCATGCGGAATGTCGTGGGTATAATCACCGGTCAAGGTCATACCAAAGACGTTATAATCTCATAATTGTTAAACTGCCATACTATTGATTATGTAATCAAAGTGTATAGGGACGGACCGAAACTAACTTGATGGCACAACCATTTTGCCAACAAATGTAAATGTTGCAATAAAATTTGTTTAAACCAAACCAAAGAGTTTATAATAATAGCACTATTAGCTCGCTTGCTGGACATTCAGAATATAAAGGGTAGTGCTAGGACCGGTCGGCCCTATGTCAGTATAATTTGACTGGGGTATCATACCATGCGTGAATGGCTTGGATATGGACTTTATCTTTAGAGATTTCCGTTTGCTGGGATGTACTATACTATTTTGTCAATTTAGGCGTTTAAAACACAATAATAGCGAGGTTATGTATATAATAAAATGGATTTAAGCTAACCTGTAGGCTTTATTGCCTACATACCTTTCCAAGTCGGTAACCCTGTCTTCACCACTCTTTATTTTATGTATTCTATTTTTTATTGACTCCTTAAATATGCTCATTTATTTTGGCTTGTGGTGCAATGCGGACCTATGGTGCCATTGCGTTCGATTGTTGTGGTTCCTATAAGACCATTTGTCTTTGGTGTTGAAGTGAGGTAGCACTATAACGTAGAGCATAGTGCTAACTGATACATTTAGACACCGTCGTGATATGACTGAACGAGTTTAAAAGCAAAGTTAAAGAAATATAAAAAGATCGGACAGGGAAAGTAGCATTCAAGGATGACAGTCAACCACAAAACACAGAAACAAACACTCAAACAGACAAACAAGAAGGCAAAAGCAATAATAAATGCAAACGACATCACAAACACAAAAGGGTTGACAATAGGGCTACCGCCTTGGAACGGTCAGTGGCAAAGTAGGCGACTGGGGGGTTTAAACCGGTTATAGGATGCATCAAACCTCACACTTACCCTACTGTCATCCCATTAAAACAGGACAGTGTAAATAAAGAAATCCCCGCCATGATCTAATCTCTAACCAACAAGGCAGCATCAATAGGCAATATAAGTAAAATGATATATAGGGTCCTATAGAAACCACAGCGTCCGAACGCAATGTCATTGTAGGTCCGCACTGTACTGCAAACAAGGACTTGAAACTACAATGAAAGAGACAAAAAACAACAGAAAGGGTTGTGAAGACAGGGTTACCGACTTGGAACGGTCAGTAGGCAATAAGGCCTACTGGTTAGCTTGAATCGATTTTATATGCGCACAATCCTCGCTATTATCCTGTACACAAATATGCTCGTGTAAATATAATACAAAAAAACAATAGCCTACAAAGCCACAATGAAGGTACTCAATGACTTGGCAGAAGCCAGAGCAGTAAGAGAATATACCATTAAGGGCACAAGAAAGATCATGGACAAACATCAAACGCCACCGTCCCAATGGGCTTTAGGTAGGCGTCATCATAGGGTCCACAGCCTATCCGGTCATCGTACAATTAAAGAGGAAAGCATAGTGGCGAACTGTAAAAGGGTCCACCACCAAGCATGCAGTACGTTGCAAAATGATAGGGTCATAACCTCTTTTGATAAACTTTTTAACAAGTTTAACAAAGATAGTATGAAAGTGATCATGACCAAGAATCTTGATACAGTTGTAAACACATGACATCAGAATTGATGAATAACGTGTAATGAACTCATTTGGAGTCTATATTTAGACAAGTATGTTTTTTAAAAAAAATTAAAAAGTGCCCAATGGTCAGGTCTTATATCATGGCCAAGTATTTTGTTTGTATGGTGATTTACCTCATTTTCATCTTGTCGTGTAGGCAGACCACCGACTTTTCCTGGGTAGAACCAGATCTGTACACCTCCCGCTATAGATTCGAACCCGCAGCGGTGAGAAACGAAGGCTTACAACGCAACATTGTTAACCATTCGGCCACAGAGACGCCTAAAATGTTTGAATGTGGCTTTACGACTCATAAACATGATATACAGAACAGTGGGAGGACACAGAATACAATATCCGAGAATCTGCCCTTCTCTTACTTGCATGATATACCTGTAATATTGGAGACTCCCAGAACAGTGGGAGGACACACAATACAATATCCGAGAACCTGCCCTTCTCTTACTTGTATGATATACCTGTAATATTGGAGACTCCCAGAACAGTGGGAGAACACAGAATACAATATCCGAGAACCTGCCCTTCTCTTACTTGCATGATATACCAGTAATATTGGAGACTCCCAGAACAGTGTGAGGACACACAATACAATATCAGAGAACCTGCCCTTCTCTTACTTGCATGATATACCTGTAATATTGGAGACTCCTAGAACAGTGGGAGGACACAGAATACAATATCCGAGAACCTGCCCTTCTCTTACTTGCATGATATACCTGTAATATTGGAGACTCCCAGAACAGTGGGAGGACACAGAATACAATATCCGAGAACCTGCCCTTCTCTTACTTGCATGATAAACCTGTAATATTGGAGACTCCCAGAACAGTTGGAGGACACAGAATACAATATCCGAGAACCTGCCCTTCTCTTACTTGCATGATATACCAGTAATATTGGAGACTCCCAGCACAGTGTGAGGACACACAATACAATATCAGAGAACCTGCCCTTCTCTTACTTGCATGATATACCTGTAATATTGGAGACTCCTAGAACAGTGGGAGGACACAGAATACAATATCCGAGAACCTGCCCTTCTCTTACTTGCATGATATACCTGTAATATTGGAGACTCCCAGAACAGTGGGAGGACACAGAATACAATATCCTAGAACCTGCCCTTCTCTTACTTGCATGATAAACCTGTAATATTGGAGACTCCCAGAACAGTTGGAGGACACAGAATACAATATCCGAGAACCTGCCCTTCTCTTACTTGCATGATATACCTGTAATATTGGAGACTCCCAGAACAGTGGGAGGACACAGAATACAATATCCGAGAACCTGCCCTTCTCTTACTTGCATGATATACCTGTAATCTTGGAGACTCCCAGAACAGTGGGAGGACACAGAATACAATATCCGAGAACCTGCGCTTCTCTTACTTGCGAATAGATTCATATGGATCTTTAACGTGCTCGAAAGATCCCGGTTTACGTCCACATGCAATCATTAATATCATTTCTTCTTGAATATCTTCGTGAATTCTGCAAGAATTTTGATCATGCAGGGCACACATACCTCTACTACACGAGCCATTTACTCCTCCGCTAATTTTTCCAGCACATCTGAGATTACCGCTGTCGAAATTTTCAAATTACCTGATATATAGTTTTGGTCAGTTTGGACTTTGTTTTGGGTGCTCTAATGTGCAGGAAGAATGAGGCTTGTGTACATCAATCAAGTTCGTTCAGTATTCACGAACAAATGACATTTTCCTATAACCTTTCGTTATAAATGAATAAATTGCATGTTTTATGAATTTAACGAAGGGCGGATCCATGGGGTGGGAGTGGGGACGGAGCCGGCGCGCGCCCCGCTAAAACCTGTCAATAAAACACACTCAAAACAACGTTTTTTGCCATTTTGTTTTATATTTATGCCGACCTCAAAATGCCTATGTCCCACAAAGAACTGAAATGGCAAAAAACGTTGTGTTTTTTGATTGCTGTTTGCTTGGGTTTGTGTAGACATAATGATGACGTTTGCTTCCTATTCCGTTTGGTTCTGAAATAAAATGAATAGACGAACTTGAAAATACCCCAGTAAAAACATTTTTTTTTGTAATCTATATACAGTATGGGTGAGATATGCTCGCAAACAATTTATAAATATAAATCTCTATCTCTCTCTCTCCACTTATGAATATGAATGATGCGCTCTCTTCTTACCTCAGTATACGGTGCCGGTATTAAAATGCAATTGGGAAAATTAATACGGGATGCGTTGCCGTACACGATTGACCTTCTAAGTTGTTTTCATCTAAATACAAATTAAAAGCATACTGTGTTTCATTCAATGCAAGTCTAATGTAGCTAGGGAATGACCAATTCGAAATTAGATGCAAAGCTTTTGGCCAGCTGATTTGATTTCACATCAATAATGTTATTGAAATTTGATTTTCATCTCCTTGAAAGAAGACACAGCCTTTTTGTTTTCTCTATTTCTAAAAGTCCTTTCCAAATTGTCCCATAGTTATTGCATATATAATTAACTAAGATGTATCGGTGTTCCGTGAACGTATCGTTATTTTACTTACGCCTGTAATTCTTCATTTGTTGCGTTTTTATCGGGTGAATCTATGGGTATTATATCCCATTAGGATGCGATGTCGATTCAGCCAGGATAAAATCAACGCATTAAGTGCCGCAAGGATACGATCACCCTTGTCACCGTGATGTATGTATATAAATACACATATAACTAAAATATTAAACTGTACTGTGTATCTATTTTGGGAAATCTCTATTTAATCTATTTTTTTTTTATAAATTTTGTATTAACTTCACGGTCAGCGCCTTACATACTGTTCAATGAGGTATGAAAGACGCAGTCAAGGGACATATAACTCGACTATATCTGTGCTAGTGTGTTCATAAGTTAAGGCGTACTTAAAACTGTCCCTTGATGTTGGGAGTTTGATTTTTGATTATATAAGCTCACTGAATACTAAAGACAATACAATTCGACTATATATATTTGGTAAAGGTGTTCGCAAACTAATACGGACACGATCATTAAGCCAGGTATGGCGGCGGAGGCTCCCAGCTATGATAAAGAACTTAACCAATGAAATAGAAAGGGTGCATCCAGCCCCCTCCCTCCCACGACTAAAAAATGATCGCAGATAAATGTAATATAGCACTGAGAAATTCATTACACATTAAGCCTGGAGAGATATTTAACATACATAAATAAAAGATAAACATTAACACTTACCTTCCGTTTCAGGATTTAGGTAGACGTCATCATAATTAAGGTCTAAAATATGTCTTGTCATCTCAAAAGCAAAGACGTCATCATAATTAAGGTCTGCAATATGTCTTGTCTTCTCAAAATCAAAGACGTCATCATAATTAAGGTCTGCAATATGTCTTGTCATCTCAAAAGCAAAGACGTCATCATAATTAAGGTCTGCAATATGTCTTGTCATCTCAAAATCAAAGACGTCATCATAATTAAGGTCTACAATATGTCTTGTCATCTCAAAATCAAAGACGTCATCATAATTAAGGTCTGCAGTATGTCGGTCATCTCAAAATCAAAGAGAAAAGCACAGCGACGTGCTAAAAATGGGTCAAACGCTGCGTGTGCAGATAGGCCCAACAACCGAAAAGTGAAGTTTATTTGAAATATGACGCGTTGTTTTCAACAGGAAGTATAAAGTGAATGTATATATGTAGTTTAAACCGTACATTAACTGTCGACAAGTTCTGTATTTGCTTAGTATGAGTCCTTAAAGGGGCAACACTCCCTACCCTGGCAGGGAGAAATTGGAGTCGTGTCTTATCAATTACACCACAGTGAATGACTCTAAAAATAACACAATATGTAAACAACTCTCACGATGTAGAGTTTGCAGGCGACAGAACAATGTACTTATAAATCAGTTAGGAGTAAAGTTTTTCAATCTGATGACTCCAAACTACTAGTATATAATTTCTGCTTATTTTATTGAAACTGTGACAGTTTTTTTAGTATTATTAATTCATGTTTTACCCTTTTATTTTCATCTCTAATATCCACTGCAATGTGTATAATATAAAAAAGAATTGCTATGAACTTTTGCAAATGTAATCTGATGACTAAACAGAACTTTACACTGCTAGCAAATATTTTTCAAGTTATCAATGTTAAATGAAAATTAATTGCCAATTATAGTTGGTCTGGAGAAACAGTATATATACTGCAGTACACAAGATATGCATAATTTGGATATGTATGTTAGGATGACATTGTGTTGGGAATAAACTTACAAAATAAAGCATAACTGTACAAATTATTGTTTAGGAATGGATGATGGAGATAATAAGATAAGGAATTACAATGTATATATGTTATGACTAAGGAACATACATCAATGTGCCTGAGGAGGGAATGTTCAATTTTCACGGGTGGGTTATATAGAAGTGCATAGTGATGTTTTTGATTCTGATGTGAACATGGTAGGGATGATTTGTTATCTGGACCACATGAATAGTCACAGATACAAACATTCCATCTCAGAGTACTCTGCTACAGAGGTTTACACACACGTATAACTTCTGTCTATCTGTAAGCAATAACGCTGAGTGTCTGTCGTCTGCTCTGTAGTTGTGTACATTTCTCAGTTCATAACCCCACAGGCTCCTCCCCTATATTTTCAAATTGCTGTCAGCTGAGTTTAAAAAAAATTGAAACTAGGAATAAGAAATACTTTTTCACATATATGGTTTTACCAATATACTTGTTTAATATCAGTTTACTTCTGTGCCAAATACTGATTTTTTTTATGAGTAGGAATTTTCAATATTTTGACAAAGGTCTCCCTGATGTAACCATGTATACATTTAAATGAAAAACCTGCCCCAGCTCCATCTAGTGGCTTTTATACGGTAGTTGGGCCTTTCAAATACTGGTTTCACTTTTACTCTGTTATCTCTGAGGCTATTTATAATGGTGTAAATCATGTAATAACAAATGAGAAGTAACCTGTCAACTTTCTTATCAAGCGAATAAGTAAATTAACATGTTAACAAGCAGAATCATACAAATTGTGTCAAAAAATAATATGAAAGGGGGAAATCCGTTTAAAGATATGTGGTTGCTTCTTAAAGGGACACTGTCCGTAAGTAAGCAGATATTGAGCATAACCAAATAACTGTCTGACTTTTATTCAGTGAAATGTATACATGAAAACATGAGGATTTACATTCGTGAGTTTGAAAAAAAAAGTTTTAATTATTATATGTAAATAAAGTGGGACCCACAATATTTACCTTTTCTGCGATCACGTGACTTCCAGTAGCGCATTAGGTTCTCACCATAGTATGTATTGCGTAATACGTATAGCCCGCTTAGCTCAGTCGGGAGCGATGTCCGACTACTTTACGCTAACGCACACTATTATTACTGCGAGTGTAAAGAAAAGGTAATTTAAGTTTGGGCTGTGAGTTCAAACGCACGAAGTGGATTTTCTTTTTTTTTGTACCGCGATTGAATTCCGTTAAACAATCTTGCTTTTAATTAGTAAATATTGAATAATGTTTAGTGTGTAATGTTTGCGAACAGAATTATTGTGTGTTTTATAAGCTAAAAGTGACGGACAGTGTCCCTTTAAGTGTACACGAGGTGTAAAGTAACATCATTCGCTACCGGGTAATTATATTTAGTCCAGACACAGCTATTTTCTTCGTAACAGGCCTTGCGAAACGGTATGGCAATGACGCATACCGTAAGACAATTAAGAAGTTGTACAAAAGCAAGTTAAATGGAATGTTAGCATACAGCTGCAAACAATCGTTATTATTGCGTTTTGTTATTATTCCGTTCTGAAAAACGTGGTCAACGGTTAAAAAATATCTAAATCAAATGAGAAACGAAGGGACGATCATTTGAAATTTCTCTCTGGTAGGCACGCTCTCCTTAGAAAAGCAGTCGGTCAGTCGTTTTCTTGTTTACAGAAACTTTACGAAGAAGCGGGTACTATTTATATCCGTACTATTTGTCGTAATGATTAGATGTAAAAGTCGATGATGTTGCGTCTATAATTCAAAGCATATTTGAATTCACATTAGTGTTTATTTAGTGATGTGTGGCGGCCGTAAAATGTCGCCTCGTATACAAATCTATAATGTTATTACTTACTGGTAGTCAAGCCCAATATGTGTATTTTTAAAGTCAAAAATCGCTTGTAACCGATGCTATGAGGCGTGGGAGATGTTGCACTATCGATTACCTCTCACGAACGGACTCAGTAAATCTGAGTCTGCCACATTTATCTCTTGTTTGTGTTTTTGCTTCCAATGGATCCCCTTTTCATTATTTATTATTACTTACTCTATTTACAAATACAGTTACTAATATGCTCATTTATAATTAATAACAATTTCAGAGACATGCTGACACGTCTTGTTGATTCTTTCGTACCTCTAAGAGTTTACCTACAAGGAATTGAAAGTGCCGCTAGTGTTTCGTCGGAGACGGATTCTGTCTCGGCTGATATTGCTGAAGTTGATTAAGTCTTTTGTCTAGGTGGAAGCTTGGGTGGTTTATCAGGCTCGACTGGTAGTTTATATGTATTCGTGGGTAATTTCCATGAAACAATAATGCACTTTAATCAATAGAACATAATATTTCAATATAAGCAAATGCTTCGCTATATGCAAAAGTGGCAATAATAATGAGAAAAATGGTACCAAATGCAATAACACCGTAGGTCAGCACAGCACCACATACAATGAACAAAGAAAAGGACAATGTACAATACAACGAGTGTTGAAGAAAGGGTTATCGACTTGAAACGGTCATGTCTTTAATGCTCAAATTTACAACACAGTGCAAATAAAAGTACATCCCATCAAAAGGAAATCGCCAACAATAAAGTCCACATCCAGAGGTATTAGGTACGTATATGTTATTGTAAATATATATATAAATATATAATTAGAAACGCACCCGGATGTATCCAGAATTGTACTGAAAAACCACAGCAGTGGCAGCCAATGAGAAAACCAATCTAGTGTACGACCAAACACGTATAACAGGAAATGTAGCATGCATAGAACACAGTCAACCAAAAACAGGAATACAAAACAAACACTAATGTAAGGAAATACATCTGCTAAGTATGCAAACCCACAAACATAAATGGGTTGGCAATAGGGGTATCTTCTTTGAATGGTCAGTGGCAAAAAAGGCTGCTGGTGTTTAAGTCAGGTTCTAATGTGCACCAAACCTAATTGTATTTCCTAATATACCGTGACAGTGTAAATAAATAAATAAACATTGCCATCCTATTTTATCTCTTAAACTTCAATCTGTGTATACTGTTTATCTTCACTAGTGAAATTCTAGTATTTTTAAATTGTAAATTATCGATCAATTTATCACGAATTAATCTTCATTCGACGTCTACCGTTCATATTCCTGGCACTAATGCAATATTAAGAAATACACCTTCTGTCAAATTAACACCCCTTTAAACATCAGCACCTAATCGATTCAAAGTTAGACAACCAGTTCATATTAGTAGGTTAAATAGTAAACGTACTGTCTATCCTTTTATTCTTAAGTGCAACTCGAGAAAGTATAGTGTATGTAAGTACTTGTCACAAAAGTATCCTCACTCGTACCTAATTGAATTTCCTAATAAACCGTGACAGTGTAAATAAATAAATAAACTAGGCAGCATTGCCATCCTATAGAGATGGCGAACTTCACCGTTGTTTCAGCGTTTACTCTGTACCACAAATGGCTTATACTTTGTACAAACCATGAATGTGCTATTAAAACACCAGAAGACATTATTTTATCTCTTAAACTTCAATCTGTGTATACTGTTTATCTTCACTAGTGAAATTCTAGTATTTTTAAATTGTAAATTATCGATCCATTTATCACGAATTAATCTTCATTCGACGTCTACCATTCATATTCCTGGCATTAATGCAATATTTAGAAATACACCTTCTGTCAAATAAACACCCCTTTAAACATCAGCACTTAATCGATTCAAAGTTAGACAACCAGTTAATATTAGTAGGTTAAATAGTAAACGTACTGTCTGTCCTTTTATTCTTAAGTGCAACTCGAGAAAGTATAGTGTATGTAAGTACTTGTCACAAAAGTATACTATCAAGTCAACAACAAATGGTAGTTCAGAATCAATATACTTTCAGACATTTCATGATCATCTAATGATATCGTTTATGTCTTAACCTGAAATAACCCTAAATATGGTATACATTATACAGACCAAGCTGGTCTCTCCGTGTAATTTTGTTCTCGTTAACATTTGTATAAAATGCGACAATCGAAACGATTTAAAAATAAGGAAAAAGATCGAACAGGAAATGCAGAACACAGTCAACCGAAACACACGCAAAACGACGAACATGAATGGCAATGTAAAGGCATATGACGTCACAAACACAAAAACGTTGACAATAGGGCTAACGCCTTGGAACGGTCGGTGGCCGCTGGGGGTTTAAACCAGTTACTAGGGTGCACTAAACCTCACACTTATCCTACTATCATCCCAATAAGACGGGATAGTGTAAATAAAGAAATCCCCGCCATGAACTATTCTCTAACCAACAAGGCAGCATTAATAGCCAATATAAGTAAAACACAAAGATGCTCGTGTATATAACATTTTTCGATATACACTCTTTAGGATTCGGGTCATTCTATTAATGATATTAGCATTCATCCTGTGGATTCATTGAATTGGATAAAGCTGCTACCAAAGGATTCAAGATACAAAGAAAGATAAAAATATCGGACAGAAAAAGCAGCATTCAAGGACGACAGTCAACCACACAACACAAAAACAAACACGCAAACAGACAAGTTCGACATATTGCTGAGCTCAAATGGATAAAACAATTACAAACTCCTTATCCATAAGGTATAAGCAATAACATTCGCCAGGAAGGAAATCTTTCAACTAACAGTGGATATAAACGTTGAACAGGAAGTGTAGAATTTAACGACCACAGTCATCCAAAAACACGAATAGAAAACAAACTCAAATTTCAAAGATGTATAAAAGGCAAGATATATGACATCGCACTCATAAAAAGACTGACAATGGTTCTGATAGTGTTAACAATAGAGCTAATAACCCTGATATATATGTGTTCAGCATATTGTCTATTCATAAACGCACACAGCGGTCACATGACCGTAGAAAGATCCTTAATTTAAAACGTAATTGAAGAAATGTATTTCCGTCGCAGTACTTAACAATATTTATAAACGGTCTGCACGCCCTCCTTAGCAAAGTAGTCGGTCAGTCGTGTTCTTGTTTACAGAAACTTTATGAAGAAGCGGGTACCATTTATATCCGTACTATTCGACGTTATGGTTAGATGTAAAAGTCGATGATGTTGTGTCTATAATTCAAAACATTTGTTTTTTCGAAAATAACGCATTTAAACAAAGGCATCACTTTTATTGTTTATTGTTTAAGTGGCATGCGGGTGACTAACAACGTTCCGAAATATTTCAAGAATATTGTCTCAGAACAAGATATCAACTAGAAAGAAAGATAAAACTATCGGACAGGGAAAGCAGGATTCAAGGATGACAGTCAACCACAAAACACAAAAACAAACACGCAAACAGACAAACGAAAAGGCAAAAGTAATAAAAATGCAAACGACATCACAAACACATAAGGGTTGACAATAGGGCTACTGCCTTGGAACGGTCAGTGGCAACAAAGGTCACTGGGGGTTTAAATCGATTCTAGGGTGCACCAAACCTCACACTTACCCTACTGTCATCCAATTAAAACAACACAGTGTAAATAAAGAAATCTCCGCCATGATCTAATATAATATGATAGTTTCTGATCTTGAAATTGAAACTTCATAACCGCTGCGCCCAACTAAATTCCATTATGTTTATTTCGCTCTTCGGGGCATTTAATTTTATTAGATACTGGGACCATACGCCGTACGACATGGGGAAGCCATGAACCCCATGTCCACCGCCATATGCATGCCATCTTTGGGATGGTTAACATTTTGTACTATTGATTTTATTAATATTGAGTTCTGCTCAACCCGGGGCTAGAGGGCGTGAGCGGTAGCTAGCATATTTCACTACCGCTCATGAACAGTCTCAATCAAACCGAGACTGCAATATTTCGTATGTGTCGTGCTCGACCGTTTCCAAAGGTTCATTATCATACTCTTTTTTTCTAGTCTCAGTGATTGAGAATGTCAGAATTCTAAGTTTCGTTTGATGATAAAAGGTTCAGGCAGTTTATTGCCAAATTTCCTGAGTATCGCCTTCCATTGGATATTAATTTTAACGCCTGTCGCAATGAAATTATTCACTAAACGATTTTTGTACTTAGTGGTGTAAATGCGAAGGCGCATATACATATTCACTTACTGCCTGGATGAAAAAGAAATCTAAAACTATCGAACTACGTGTATAATTTTATCAGTCAAATTCCTCTTTGCTTTTACGGCGGTCATCTCACAATTTGAGTCATCGAAGAAAGGAATCCAGAATCTTCGTGCTAAACTAGCTAATGCAGACAAAGCTTCCAACAATAGTACTGTTGTCTGATATCACTATATCAATACATTGAATGCAGTGCTCGCGAGCACTTCTGCTTATCTAACCACACAATTGATGGAGAAGGATAAATCGATTAGACAGCTTAGACAGAAGAATTTTGCTAGAGGATGAAATACTTTTTCTTGCTTGGAATGATGTCAGGGCTTTCTTTACAAACGCTCCTAATTATAATATGTGGACTTGTGCTGATGTTTGTAAAGCGTTATATTTTCTTCTCGATAACATCTGAACAAGGTACGGTTAAACAGTTTAGCGCCATATTGGTGGTATTTATATGGGTACTAATTGTGCACCACTTATTTCACACTGCTACTAAAGAGATTTTATGTTGAGTTTGTCACCTGCTAGCCAGAGTGACATTATTGATGCGTTTAATAATATATATCGGTATCTATATGACATACTCAAGATTGATAATCCGTTCTTTTGCTCATATGGTCACTACATTTATCCACCAGAGTTCACCTTGAATAATTACAATAATTCGGATACTAGAGAAGCGTTCCTCGAACTTTATCTCTCGGTTTGTAATGATTTCATACATACTAAGATATATGATAGAAGAGAAGACTTAAAACCAACTGGAGAAGCACAATACGAACCTTTAAACATTTCTGCGACTAGAAATATCACAAGTTTTATTTTGCCGAGATGTAGGTTATTAGCTTCGGAAGTTAAAGGGATTTAACGGGTTTCCTGACCACTTTACAAAATTAATCAGACAATTCGTCAGAAAATGATACGATCCTTTAGTATTACAACGCTCTTCATGTTTAGTGATTGCCACCTCTACAGCCAGTCATTACGCTTCACTTCCCTTGTGCGATGACTTGACAACCTTTTACGACTCTATGATTGCGCCTGCTGAAACCCGGACAAAGACAGTTAAGTGTATGAACTTTCATCTCAAGGGTGTTTTGGTCGTACCCTATATTGGTTTTCTCCTTGGCTGCAACTTCATGGCTGTTAAGTACAATTATGGATACATCCTGAGGTGCTTCTAATTAAGTGTTTTTATATAGCTTTACAACAACCTTTATGTGTATCGTTTGCTGATTTCTCTGAAGGTTTAATTACACTAAATCAGCCGGATGTGCTTGCCCGGTGTAGTCGAAAGTAGTTCTGTATTAAATAGTGCTAATCCTTTTTTCCTTTAAAAACGTTTTTAGTGCAATTTCCTGTTATTGTTTGGCTGTAACTGTATTCTGGACATGTTGTTGATTTGGAAAAGGGAGCGCATCATGTTCTTGACATATTTTGATATAAATTTCAGAAGTGAAAGTAGACAGGGTACGAAATTGCAAGGGATAAAAATAGCTTTGACCTTTGACCCGGTGTTAGAATACAACTGAAGAAATATTTCTTAGAAGGTATTAAACCCCCTATTTCCTTGTTGATGTTTAATAGCAGACCTGTTTATTTCCATGATAAAGTAAGTTTCCCAGAATTCTAATCAGGTTTGAGTTTTTAACAAGTTGTCAACATTCTAACTTTACTATGGAAGGGGCATGGAGACTTATTTAAGCTATTATAACCTATAAGGAGAAATCATATTTCAGAATTGCATAAAAAAATATTGTTTAGGCATTTATTTTGTGTGAATAGGTGAGTTGAACTCAGAAACAGAGAGAAAAGAAACATTTTCAGAATTTTAGATTATTTTAGATTGTTTTTGTTAACTTTTCCTCAAAATTTCTGATTTTCTCTAAAATAATTGATATTTTTCATTTGTATAGAATATGTGTTAAAGATATATGGCAAAATGTGTGGTATACATACTCAGCGATGCGAAGCAAAGCTATCAGAGTATATTTGAACCTGGTTTATACCACAGCTTCCTTTTTAGCAACTGACCGTTCCACAATCGGTAGCCTTATTGTCAACCCGTTTGTGTTTGTGATATCATATGTCTTGCTTCCCTTGTAATTGTTGTTTATTTTAATGCGTGTTTTTGGTAGACTGTGTTCTGTGAACTCTACAACACAATGTATCAAATTAATTATTGCATAAACCCATAAAGAGAACATTCCGGGACTAGTTAGTTTCTATTCATTCAAAACGTTTAAAAACTTGGATTTGTATCTACCCTTTCGCACAAACGTACAAGTTACCAACATCCGGGTCGCTTTGCCATGTCAAGCCTTTTATGTTTGTTATGTCATATACCTTGTCTTTTATTTATCCTTATTATTGTTATTGTGAGTGTTTTTGATAGACTGTGGTCCTAGAATGCTACATTTCCTGTTCGCCTTTTTATCTCGGTTAACATTGCTTATATGAAAAACGACAACAGTGAATTGATATTGTATATGCTATAGTTATTTCTCATGCTTTTTTATCCTTTGCAAAAAAAGACAATAAGGTGAAACTTCAAATATAATAATTCACTTCTACTCAGCATTAGCATCATACAATGTCTATCACCTATACACCGAGTATGTTACATCACATTGAGAAGAGCATGTATAATATTTCCAAGGAGTATAGCTACAATAGAGCACATAATACAACAAATATTTTAAAACAAACACTTTCGAATAGTATATAGCATAACTAAAACAGAGAAAAACTCACCAGAAAGAAAGAAAACGTTAAATATAATTTGTTTGTACAGTGGATATAAACATTAATGGTTGCATCTCGTGCAATCAGTCCTCGGATTGGCGGTTTCACACAATAGCAATTCATGAGAAAATAAGTTCAAGGCCTGTAGGCAAAACTATGTGTTTCAGACACTTGAATAATGGTTTACAATTATAATAACTAATACATTTGGATACTAGGAAGAATAGTGAGTATACTTTATTATTCAATAAATTATACATTCGAGGGCCGTTAAAATACTGCGTGTATATTTTTAATAGTTATTACACTTTAATAAATCAAGTGAATTAAATTATATTGCAATAAAGATTTACAATTTCAAATTCATATCAGTAAATATTATAAACTTATTTGAAACAGATTCAAGATATACGAGTTTTTATAACCCCACTGTGGCCGCCACGGAGCAGGTCATTTGTGTGCTATTGCTTCGTTGTGAAAACCGAAAGGATCCTAACGTTATAAATGATGAAAAATGCTAAAATTAACAGACGTAATTGTCATGGTTTGCATTAAATAAATATGTACAACATTGTTGAATAAGCATGTTTTAAACGTATATCCCAGCTTCGGAAAGAGATCATACGAATTCGATCGAGATTAGCATAAATATTCAAAATATTTAGAAAACAAATAGCAAAGTCATTCCAAAAGACATGTTTATTGAAAATATATTAGTATTCTTAACTTATTAACATATATATTTTGAAGAGAATATTTAAGATTTTAAAATTGTATGTTTTTGTATTTCATTTTTGTATTAAACTCTTTCTTTTATTAAAAATTCCTATTCTTTAATATTTTATTAACATTTTAGTGCTCCATGATTTTTTTCTGACGTCGTCAATTTCAACTTAAAAGCAAGGAAGTGTTCGTCTATTTATTTATATTAGTCATAGTTCTCCTTGTTTAATATTCATAACATTTCATAATTGTAATTTTGGAATACCGTTGACAATGCTACTTTAGTTTTGTGTATTTTTGCCGACGATTTTGCTTTTATTTAGCAATTTCCGAAATACAGTTACGAAATACAGACGTCACATTTTGGACAGCTCCGTAGATGGATTTCTCGCCCTATTATATCATTCATTGCAACGTAACTGGACATGGTATCGATATTTTGTTTAAATCTTTGATTTCATTTGAGTTGGATTACAACATATATGAATCTTAAAGGTTTACGTCAATTAATGAGTGCGATATCGAAAATGTCCACGTATTATTTGAACAGCCCTCGATATCTTAGATGCATGTTTAATCTAAATAATTTACGTTAATTATCTATATAGATTCTCACTTCTCAAATTCGCAAAATATACATATATGTTACATTATGTATTTTAAATCTTACCTATTCCCATGCTCTTCGGCGTCTTTTTATTGACTAGTCTTTTTACTCCAGGTTTGACTACAAAGTCGACATACAGACTTCCATCGACGATGCCTAAACCATGCGAGCTGTTTCTAATAAAGAAAATCGTCGAGTAATCGCCTTCCTTTGCTCCCATTAGCACGTTCACTTCGATTTCTCGGATGTCGGGCAAATCTAAAGGCAAAACAACCAGCGTTCTCTGATTATAATTCTCGGTGTCTTTGTCTACGCCCTCCAGTGGCCTGTAGTGACAAATAAGGGCGTGCTGTTGCACTAAACGGTTGAGATGAAGTGTTTCTGTTAATATATTTAATAATGTATTACTTTACGACATAAAAGAATACAGTTTCAAGAAAAAGTTGCGTGAGCATGATTAGAAACGGGTACGTACCATCTAGGACACATACTTAACAATATGAGGATGTTATCAGTTATTTTCTTATACTCATTATTCAGGCCAAATATTCTCTAATCAGTTATATATGTGCTTATTATTCTATATTTTAATATGTAAATACGTTTGGACATATTCGTTACACTTATCATTGGCTGTTTTTTTGTATTAATATAGTATAAGCATGCTTTATAAGTTTGTTTCTATTATTCTTTTAAGGATGTTGGATGTGCAAGTTTGACAATTTGTATTTTATTTTTTAAATCATGGTTTTATTTGATACAGTATTGCTTTTGTATCCTAGTAGATATGGATATAATGTAGGATTTACGTCAGTATGGAAGCAAAATCTCTTTTTTCATAATTTTCCCGTTAATTTGTGATTATTCTTTTTTAATCAAGAAACACACTGACTTAAATCCGATACCCAAATGTCTCCTTTCATACTCCTTATATATATCACAGAAGCGTTTCTTGTGCAGTGTGGTAGTGGTAAATGGTCTCCCTTGCTTGCAATCAGAACTGTTATTCAAGCCGATCTTTGGGATCGTTGAGCCGATATTATATACATATATCTGTGGTACTATTATTATCAAATACTTTTTGTTTTCTTACTTTAATTTCGAATAGGTGGTTCCACTACTCCAGTCTTCAAAGATTCTGAGTATTGTTTAATCACCCTTATGCTATGTTGTCTACGTTTTAATCTAATCTTTTGACTGTTACATGTGATACGCATGCTTCATAACCTCTGCTCACAACTAAATTCCATTTTGTTTATTTCACCTATTGTTTTCTCGTTTAGAGCAAAGCGTTTTGACAGAATGCGCCATGAAAATAGCACATTTGAAGGTGCCATTCGTAATATTAACATTTTAAGTATTGAGTTCTGCTCAACGCAGGGCTAGAGTGCGTGAAAGGTTGCAAGCATTTTTCACTACCGTTCATGAACAGTCGTATTATGCAAAGAAAAGCAATATCTTTTGTATTTATCGTGTTCTGTGATTTCCAAATCGTGTTCTGTGATTTCCAATTTTTTCCTTAATACTGTTTTCAAATATAATTTGTTTCAACCAACTAACTTATAGATGTCGGCTGGGCAACTTCAGACATATAAAGTCGCATAAGTCGCATAATTTGCATAATACGAACAGTCGTATTATGCAAAGAAAAGCAATATCTTTTGTATTTATCGTGTTCTGTGATTTCCAAATCGTGTTCTGTGATTTCCAAATATTTCCTTAATACTGTTTTCAAATATAATTTGTTTCAACCAACTAACTTATATATGTCGGCTGGGCAACTTCAGACATATAAAGTCTAAGAATTTCACTTGTTTAACCATATAGTTTTATTTGATAACAACATTGGAAGTTATTTAAGACAGTAACATTAAATTTAAAAAGCATCGTATCTTTCCATATTTATTCCGTCATTTGTGACCATTTTTTGTTACTAAAAATAACGGGTATTGGTGGCTTTGATTATAATTTATCCTTATGTTATTAAAAAAATAAGATTCCATATGTTTTAAATTGTGGAATACATATATAAAAGTAGATACTGAACTAATTTTTACCCGACCTCTTTGTCACAATTTTGTAAAAATAATTACAAAATGTAACTATGTAATTTAAGGAATGTTTCATATAAAATCATTCGAAAATTGGTGACCTATATATAAATTTACTTATTTCGAAAGAAATGTCATAGGACCTTGTCATATACTAGTTAAAAAACGTTGAATATCAGAACATATATTTTCTTACCTTAAATTATCATTTTAGTCATTTTTTCAAAAAAGTGTGGGGTACGGTTCAAATATGTTTACTTTTAAAATAAAAAGGCGAATTAGGATTTTGAAAATTTGTTTGTGAATGTTTTGAAATATGTGTATATAGGTAATGGAAAATTAATATAAGTTCAATTTGTATGTATAACAATGGTAAAAATGTTTAATGACTTTATTTCTTCTCTTTTCAGTGAAGGTTTGTATGTTAAAACAAGTGTCTTCTTTAAAGACGTCTAGTGAAAAAAAGTGCGGTGACCTACCCATTTTTAATGAAAAAACTAGGATGCTGTGACTTACCTTTCTCAGGTCTGAGAACTAAATCCTTTTCCAGTAGGTACGATTTTTTTTTTTTGTTGGTTATGTTGTTTATTATATTAAGTTTTCAGCCAGTGTTCAGCCAGTGTTAAAACGTCTCCCTACGCTTGCGATCAGAACTGTTATTCATTACGATCTTTGGAGATCGTTGATCCCGATATTTATATACACATTTTTTTCATATACATTTTTTTTTTACTTTAAATTTAAATAGTTGGTTCCACTACTCCAGCCTTTAAAGTATCAATTCCGCCAACAACAGCCTAATTTTACATCATTTGTTATCTAAACCTATTGGCAACGAGGTATATATATAACTTACATATTTTGAGAAAGCAAACTCTGTAGACACAATATAAACGGTTTAAACAGCCAGGCCAAACTCAAAAACTGGATCGTCGAATTAAGAGTTACCAACTCATAATAAATTTTACGCATGCCCAATCATGGTTATTTTAAAAACTTGTAAACAAACCTTTACTTTTTAATCGGCACATATACATTATTATGACCTGAAAACATGGACAGAGTTTTGATAAATAAGTTTGTAGTGTAATTTGTGCGTTATTTGAAGAGTTCGTTAAAAGAAAACGCTTATTATAATATAATACTACTACTAAAGGTAATAATATATTATCGAGTGCAAGATCACGTGTCATAAGATACCAATTATTTATAAAGAAAGAGAATAAATACATCATATATCACACTAACCTTCTCCAAAACAAACTTTGAAGCATTATTTGAAATGTTAATAGTTGAGTACAAACATAGGAACTCCTGTTAGTTGGGAATCCAATTATATACTACGATACTAATATATAAATAAACCACTATCCAAAAATCATCTGGTTTATCGGTGGTAACCGGGGAAAATATGAATAGCTGGTATAATAGTGTGGACCGCATTTTAAAAGTGTATTGTTAATTAAATATACTTTGACCCATACTATTACAGCGTAATAAAATGTAAGACTTATAGTACTGCGTCTGTAAAAGGTTTTCCCTTTCTACGAATCAGTGGTGTTATTTTTATTGGTCTTTTTGGAACGACGAGCCCAATATAGGTGGGTTTGAAGTAGAATACCGCATAATCAGGTGCTAGGAGTCGTGAGAGTTGTTTCGTCCTACATTACCTCTCATGAACAGACTCAATAAAACCGAGTCTGCTGCTTTATTATCTTGGGCGTGTTTGTTGCTTCCAAAGCATCATCCTTATCGGTATTTATTAATTAAGCATGTATATGATATCTTAACAACTTCACCTGTTATTGTCTTCATGTTCACAACACCTTCGTCTGTATCTTCTGAATAAACACGCTTGATTTCATCGTCAACAAACCTGACAACTTGTGGAAGTTTGTATCTGAAAAATGATTAAATAACATAAATGTCAAAATTGTAAACAGTTCATGACGCTTAGCGTGCTCTCTGCTAATAGCGTGTAACATAATCTTACATATGTAGATGACCATTTTTGTTTCGTTTGTAGCCGGATTGCGAAGCAAATCCAGGCTTATTGTTTGTTGATTTCCCTTCGTCCGTCCATACCTGTCTGTCTGCCTGTCTGTAGTAGTTTCTTATAATATTTTTTGAAATATCTTAACACTGTATGGTTTAAAAATGTTGCCTTATAGAAGGCTCGATCTCTGAACCTTCGGTGCAGTAGACACATAGTAGACGATGCTCTAACTGACAGACGCAGTTGGTTTGTTGCGGTATTAAATGGTTTACATGTATAACAAATGCCACGATCTCCAATCTGATTTGTTCCGATACTTTGGCATGTGAGCGAGCTCCTGAGGTGTTTCTAATTATGTTTTATATATATATTTACAAAATCATATACGTGTATCCTTTCCTAATTTCACTGGATGTAGACTTTATTGTTAGAGATGTACTTTTGATGAGATGTACTTTTATTTACACTGTTTTATCAATCTGATCGCTGGAGAGGATAATAGCGAGATTGAGCACACATAAAACCGGTTTAAGCTAACTAGTGGGCCTTATTGCCTACTGCCCCTTTTCAAATCGGTAACCCTGTCTTCACCACACTTTGTGTTGTGTATTATCCTTTTCATTGTATAATTAATTTGCTCTTTGTGGTATAGAGCGGATCTACGGTGACATTGCATTTGAGTGCTGTGATTTCTATAGGACATTTGTTCTGATTTAAGTATTAATTACCAATCCCTCGAATCATGTCTACATACTTTTTTGGTCAATAATTTACTTACTTATCTCTTATCTAAAGGCCTGCATTCCAAGAACATGCTGTCATAGTAAAAGTTGAACGGGTCCATGAACATTTGTATTTAATTTTTCCATAAAGATAGATAATTCGAGAGAACATCTTAATTGTTTTAATTTAAACGTTTAAGAAAAGTATTTTAAACCTTCTTGAAACTTTTCCCTGTAAGGTAACACCGTAAACATGTACTTTGTGTTAGAATGTGACTGGTTAGGGTGAAAATATATCTCCATGACAACTGTTTCCTCAATATTTAAACCTTCCTTGATATGTATTATTATTCCAACTTGTTTTCCAGTACCTCTCCAGATAGAATGATATTTTCACTCGGCAATAGTCGGTAGTTATTTTACGCTTGCTTTAAACACCTTGCCTTTATATATATGTACATATATATATATATACATATATATGTATAGTAGAGAAAATCATACATTGAACAGAACACTTTTCACAAACACTGGATCCAGAAAGGATACTAAATGATAGAGTAATTTAGTTAAAATACAAAGTGAAAAAATTATTTACATCTCTAACGTTGATAATATTTACAGTGTTATTAACAATAAATATAGCGTGTATACTAGCTAAAATAGATACTCGAGCGCTTTCGACTTTAGGCCTTCTTCAGGAGTACAAAGACATATAACATTTACAAGAAAATCATCTAAACAACGATAGAAATGTAAACAAATATAGGATTTTCTTTTACAAATGATCATAAAGATACGATTAAAATGTTCTGATATTGGAAGAGAATGCACGCAAAAGGGGTTCATTTAGATTTATAATAAATAAATAATAAATAAATAATAATAGCGTAATTATATAACGCTGTAAACGCCGAGAAAGCAGCAAATATTCAGACCGTTATTGAAGGTCTTGAACGTCAAAGGTTGTTTACTTTCAAAAAACTGAAATGACGTTGTCAGTTACGTCGTGTAAGTAAAACGCTCACATTTTAAATTAAAAACGCTGACATTTTAAATTAACGTTGACGTTAAAAATAGCGTATGCTAACGTTACAGTGTTTCGAAACGATTGTTGTTTTTTTTTCATATAAACTCCTACATTAAATTCATTATGAAGTGTTATTTCGATAAAGGACGTTTCTTTTTATTAAAAATCCGTCAAATCTGGCCACGTTTAGAACGTTGAAGTCATGAAAGACAACATTTAGAGACGTCACGTGTTAGGAAAGTAATAGAGGAACGTTACGGGGAAATTGGCCGAATAAAAAAGAAAACGTGTTAAGACTTTTTTCTTTTTTTGATATAAATAGCTTTCAAGTATGACACTTTCGTTATTTGGATTCTTTAAAGGAAACATGGACTCCTCGCCTGATGGCTAGGGTGAATATAATTTCCAGGCAGGAAGTGTGAGACTAGTTACTTGTCAAGAATCCAAATAACTAATACTGTCATACTGCAAAGAAAAGTCTCGGTCAATGCGCCATAGACATTGAGTCCATGTCTACGTCTTGCGACGTGAACATTTGATGTTTTTCTCACGGGTGCTCCATAACTTCAATACACAAAAAACAAAATGGTGGAGATCACCATTTCTGAACTTTCCAGTGTGAGTAAACGACTGAAATAATAGTAAATAATATTGTTTGCCATTGTAAAGATAATAAAACACCAACATTGTGATAATCGAATTGTTATTAGTTCACCCTTATTATTATAATTATATACTTATTATTATTATTATATATTCACACTTTGTTTACAATCTGGGTACCGACTAAGCAAATTAGCTACGACTGTGGCGGAGTTTTTACATGTCATTGCGTCAGTATGATTGTCAAACTCCCGAACAGTTCCGTAACCACGTGATCACCCATGTGACCTCTTTTCGGGTATGAACTGTTTCATACTCAGTCGGGAAAGGCTGTATTTCGTCAATTTCTTTCACAGGAACTGCTTTGAAAACCATGACATTTTTATGTTGACACTAGACACGTTCCGTTTCCGTTCCCTTACTGGCTTTAGAGTTCAGGATTGAATTGCCGTTCGTTTTTGTGTGTTCAATAACTTAACGCAAAAAATAAACATCCCCTTTAAATGTTCTTCTTTTTTTCTTAACTTGCATACAATATCAACAGGTCAATGTCACGTTTAAGGTCAAAGTGGTCAACGTTAATGGAAAAACTTTAAATATCCCTATGACTTGGTTCAAGGAAAATTGTAATTAGCGGCGACTGAGTTTGATGTGTGCGACTACTTCTTGTATTTTATAATTCAATAGGATATTAGTATTCTACTTTTTCTGAATATTGTTAAAGCATACAATCCATTTGGATCTTAGCCTATAGTAGTAATAGTAGAAGCAAAACTAGAGAAGGAGGATAAAATGACGGTACCTGTCGATGGTTTCCTTCAGTGTATATTCATGATCGTCTGGCACAGTCACAAACTTGCCTCGTTCATGTAGGAGAGCAGAACCGATCAAAGTTAAGTCCCCGTACTCAAATTGTATCACCAGCCTGTCGGGATTATTTCCGAAGCCTGGAATAATCCTGTCTAATTCTATAACAGTACCAGCTTGGATATCCACTTTCGCGTTCTCATGCGTTGTTATTTCTAGATTTTCTTCCAGTTTTGCATACCTTGGAAATTCTTTGTAAAGATCCTGTACACTTTCGAAATGTTTAATGGCAGTTTTAATTTTAAGTCTTCCGTTATAATTAAGTGGCACCAGAATTTCTCCTTCTGTCGCTTCTGTGTGTCTAACATCTTTTAAAAAGTTGGCTGCCACTTTGTGAAGTGTTACCTCTTTGTCAATATTTATGATATCTCCAGCTGAAATGCTCTCTCTGTCTGTCTGAGAGCAATATCCCTCAGTGAGTTGTATCGCAACAGGCGGGGGGAAGTGTTCCGTTACCTTGTCAAGTCGGTATGTTTCCTCTGACCAATACATTTCTAATGTTGATAATATTTGTCTTTTGTTTTATTAATATCCCTAAACTATTAAGTCAACCTTCCTCGTGACCATGAAAAATAATCCTGTCAAACTCTACAACATTACCCGCTTTATTTGTCCACTATATGTCTGCCTGGGAAGATATTTACTAAGTCCGAATTCACGTTTATTATCCTCCTCGTTACTTTCATTACCTCGTCAGTTTACATTTCTATATCCTGTTTTATCTGCAGTATCAATTCTGATAATATGTAAAAATTCTCGTTACAACTTGTTTATTTTCTATAGTCTAAACACTTCCTTGATCGTTTATCAGGTGCAGTGTGGGGTATGTATTACAAATATGCACTCAAAGGTCACTTATGTCAGGTATATCCTGGGCATATGCATTAAAACACATTTAAGAAAGGGTATGATCGGACGTGTATATTATATTGCTATATGTAAAAAAGCCTTTTTTTGTATATTGGTAGCTGCGGGAATCATAGCTCTTATGGTGGGTACCTGCCATAGAACTATGATGAGATCCTTTATAGAATAGATATGTACCAGGATCGATCTCATCAAGAGATGTTTTTGAAGACATCAAGCAAAGCCTGCATGAGCAACCATAGTTGGTTCAACGTTTGAATTTTAACGTTATTACAACGTCGAGTTTTAAATACAACGTTTTATCAAAAACAAATCAACGTCGAATATTCGACTTGAAATCAACTTCTTTAAAATGATAACATTTGGAAATTAAACATTTTACCTGTTTGAAAACACTGAATATTTTCCATAACACGTTTTGTTCACTGTCATATGCATACCATCTTCGGGATGGCTCGTATTTATAAATTATTGGCATTTTAAATATTGAGTTCTGCTCCACCCGGGGCTAGAGGGCATGAATGGCATGAGTGCAGCAAGCACGTTTCACTACCGTCCATGAACAGTCTCTATCAAACCAAGTTTTTATGGTGTTCGACGATTTCCAAATTTCTTCTTTCATACTTTTTTATGTATAACTATTAACAGAATGAGTGCACGAATTATTGAAATGTGTGCACATTCGCGGTTTCAGCAGGTGTGAAGGTTTTAAATTCCTGTCTCATATTTCTATTTTGTGTAATTGAGACGGGGATCAAAAATGTTTATACCTCTTTGTCGACATAAAGCAAGTCCTGCGCTAGTGGCTCATGCAATCCAATTCGCTCGATCGTAATCACCCTGCATTTGATCAGTGCAGACAATCTAGTAAACGAATCAAGTCTTGTTTTTCGTGTACATGTGCCATATCAAAGTATTATTTATGAGAAAGAAATAATAGCCCGCACGAATTCTATATAAGGAAATCGTTGCTGTTGTTTTTAAATTATTTTCCAATTTGACATTCCAAGATAAAAAAAAGCAAGAAAAAATAATTTTTTAACTGTATTTATAACTAATAGGAAATGTATATAAACACGTTTATGAGGATCATAATGCATAGCAGAATGATATCAGCATGGACCAGTATAGAGTAGTCTGGGGTTTAATGGCGCATCTGATATTTGACCTAAGGTTATATAGGTTGTCGTTGTACCCATCCCCCACCCCCACCCCCACTCCCCTCCTACCACAATTGTCACTGCAATTAAGGAAAATCCTTTAACGTATCTGATCAGTTTTTATTTTTACATTAAAATCTAGTGAATAAGGTGACATTCACATAGAGCATATCAGGTGATGTGATCATTCATTATTTCGTGTATTCGTTATATAGACATAGAGCGTATCTGGTAATATGGTCAGTCAGTAATTCGTGTATTCTTTATGTAGTCATAGAGCGTATCACGTGATGTGGTCAGTCAGGTGTTAGCGTATTCCTTATGTAGACATAGAGCATATCAGGTTATATGATCAGTTAGGAGTACGTGTATTCTTTATGTAGTCATAGAGCGTATCAGGTAATATGGTCAGTCAGTAATTCGTGTATTCCTTATGTAGACATAGAGCGTATCAGGTTATATGGTCAGTTATGAGTACGTGTATTCTTTATGTAGTCATAGAGCGTATCAGGTAATATGGTCAGTCAGTAATTCGTGTATTCCTTATGTAGACATAGAGCGTATCAGGTTATATGGTCAGTTAGGAGTACGTGTATTCTTTATGTAGTCATAGAGCGTATCAGGTAATATGGTCAGTCAGTAATTCGTGTATTCCTTATGTAGACATAGAGCGTATCAGGTTATATGGTCAGTTAGGAGTACGTGTATTCTTTATGTAGTCATAGAGCGTATCAGGTAATATGGTCAGTCAGTAATTCGTGTATTCCTTATGTAGACATAGAGCGTATCAGGTTATATGGTCAGTTAGGAGTACGTGTATTCTTTATGTAGTCATAGAGCGTATCATGTTATATGGTCAGTCAGTAATTCGTGTATTCCTTATGTAGACATAGAGCGTATCAGGTTATATGGTCAGTTAGGAGTACGTGTATTCTTTATGTAGTCATAGAGTGTATCACGTGATGTGGTCAGTCAGGAGTAAGTGTATTCGTTATGTAGACATAGAACAAACCAGGTGATGTGGTTAGTCAGGAGTGAGTGTATTCGTTATGAAGACATAGTGGGTATCATGTGATGTGGTCAGTCAGGAGTAGGTGTATTCGTTATGAAGACATAGAGTGTATCAGGTGATGTGGTCAGTCAGGAGTAAGTGTATTCGTTATGTAGACATGTTATTATAGAGTACGTCTTCCTTACATATTCAAAAGGCCCATAGTATGTGTTTAATATTGAACAATATGCCTTTAGCAGAAGTGTTTATATGTTTCATTAGTCTATAATTTGCAAAAATACATTGTACCATAACTGGAAGTACTACACGGAATATAATAACGACTCAATTCTCATTTGAACACATGTTAAAGCATTGTTTTTAAATAAGTACTATTGAAAGTAAGTCAAGATAATCTACAGTTAATGTATATATTGTAAACATAATAATCGTATATTCCTCAGTATCCTCTGTCTCTCTCTGGGAGCAGCTCTATATAACCTCCACTTGTTTTCCGACTTTAACACTGGTAAGTTTTAGCTGTGAAACATCGCCTAACGATGTTATCATATTGCCTTCAAATATTCTAGTTACGACAGCAACATAATTCTGAAAGTATTTCCATTATAACGGTATAACTTTATAACTATCAAAAACATGTCACTGGTTTATGTTATCCATATAATGATTCTACAGCTACGATGCAAGTAATTACATACATACATTTATCATATAATTAAAATATTAAAATGTATACCTGATTTTGTGAAATCTCCATTTGATATTGTAAAATCTCTATTTAATATTGTAAAAACTTAACAGAAAGCGCCATACATATTAAACGATAAGCTCTACAACACGCATTCATGGGGCATATAGGTTAATGCGTACTTTTGTTCCTTGATGTTGGAGGTTTCATTTCTGATTATATAAACTCACTGATTTTTAAAGGCAATACAAGTAGATATAAAACTCGAACAGGAAAAATAGCATTCAAGGAAGACAGTCAACCGCAAACAAAGCAAAAACAAATAACAACTTTAAAGATGAATAAAAGGCAAAATAAGACATCACAACCACAAAAGGGTTGACAATAGGGCTACCGCCTTGGAACTGTCAGTGGCAAGGAAAGGGGTCCACTGGGGGTTTAAACCATGTTCTAGAGAGCACCAAACCTCACTTTTACCGTATTACGGGACAGTGTAAATAAAGATATCCCCGACAATTCCACTATATATGGAAAAGAATAAAATAGAATAAAATAGAATACATTTTATTTCCAATCAAGGGTCCAGGATTTGCATATATTCACGTATATAATGCTATGCATAGTGTGCATATAAAAGACAAAGAGATTAACAATTAACAATAACATAACTAAGGCTAGATTCTGATTTGTGAAACACAATTAACTGAAGATAGCAAAATATATCTATACAAAATTTAAACATTCTCTCTCAAACAATATGCATTATTTTATCAATAATAAGTTAACAAACAGTAGTATTTAATTTGCTGAGGAAATTTGCTTTAAAACTCAAAACAGTTATAATAAATTTTGTATATAAAAGTAGCAATTATATTTAAGACATCATCATCTTCATTACTTAGCAAGAAAATAAACTTATTATTTGAGAATAGATTATTGAAATACTTACTAGATGAAAACATTTGATGTAAGAAATTGTGTCTGTCCTGTTCAAAAATAGGACAACTCATCAAAAAGTGTTCTTCATTTTCTACCGGTTTTAAATTGCACAATCTGCATACCCTTTCATTTTCACTAATGATTCTGTATCTACAAGCCTCAATTTCTAATTTGTGGGCACTTATTCTAATCTTGGTAAAACAGCATCTTACTTTTGGGTCTGGATTGCAGTTCAGATAATTTTCAAAATTCAAAATGTTTTTAAATGTTGCATATGTCCGTAACTTACCCATGTGCTCTATTTTATATGAATTAATTCTAGTGGTCCAATCATTTTTATATTTAACAGTATGGTTTGACTTAAATAGTGAAGTAAATTGGTTAGACTGAATTTGGTTATGGTTCATATGCTTGAAACCCAAACTCTTTTTACCCTTCTCATGCAATGAGCAAGATTCTTTAAAAGCATAATATAACAGTGATGATGGAGATGAAGAAATAAGTCTTTGATACTGTTTGATAGGCTGAGTTAATATATCAACGTACAAATGATAGCCACCAGTTTCACCAAAAACTGCATCATTAGTTGATTTTTGTGTATTCCTAGAATACATTTTAAAGCTTTGAAATGAAGTTTGTCACACTGGAAATTTTTAAATGTCATATTAAAATTATAATCATTTGGTGTAACATATTTAGAATTCAAGTTGATCGTCCCCCATTTTTCCCCTGCGTATATCAAAATGGGTTTAATTGTATGTTCAAATATATGAATAAATGTTTTTACACTAGCAGTATCATTAGTAAAACCTTTTATTAGTTTAAAATATGATCTTGGAACTTATCAAACATGCCATTAGAAGAAAATACAATTCCTAGATTCGTGTATGTTGTGACTTGTTGTGATCTATAATATATATCAACCTTTGGTATTTTTCCACATCCAAAAATTATAATTTGCGTCTTTTTTAAATTAACTGTGAAACCATTTTGAACACAGTAATCAGAGAGTTAATCCAAACAATTCTGTAAACCGCTCTGGCTGCTTGACAATAAAAGTATCAAGTCATCTGCATATAATAAGAAATTTATCTTTGTGGAGTCCAGAGCTGCAGGATTGTCCTCATCTCTAATTTAAATATATGTTGAAAGTATTTGCGAACTACCAAGGACACAATCTCCAAGCCAGCTACGGTAGCTATGATGAGGTCTAAACGTCTCGCTACATAGTTGTTTTGCAATGTGGTGCATATGTTCTAGAACACCTCTGGAACATTGAACTTCCTGAATTTTCTTTAAAATGTTTTTTTTTGTGAAACTAAAAGCCTGATGATCGAAATATCCAGCAAAAACACGTGGTTGACGAATTTGCATTTTTGTTTTTTAATATCTATAGTTTTAAGAGACCCTGCTGAATTTGTCTATTTCACCTTCATTTTCCGATGTATGCGTAGTAAGATTATCATATCTGGGCTCAAAAAACATGCAGGCATATCCAAACATATACGAAATCATGAACATGTCCTTTTCACCTGGAACAAAAAAGGAGAACATATTTGCACATTTCAGAAAAAAACATAAGTCGAATACAACTGTTATTTTGTAAGCGCAAGAATGTTCCTACCATTGGTTGCAAGGGAGATAATTGTTTCATGAGCTAAACCAATAATAGATCAAATATATGCCCATAAAGAACAGCATAACATAACAAAAAAGTATTCACTGATACATACAGTATTCACTGATACATATAAAAATATCATTATTTATTAAGCCTGGACAGGTATTCAACATGCATAAATATAATTATAGCGTGTAACGGGTAGGATCCAGTGTTGGGTCGCATTGTCAAAGTTGCAAAAGACGAACAATAAATCGAGCGTTTAGTGCAAAACTATTGTATCTTCTTCTTTAATCACGTGTAGCTGCAATAGTTTGACCCCTCAAAATGTTGTAATTGTAGAATGTAATCAACCGAAGTAGATATACAAGTCGAACAGGAAATGTAGCATTCAAGAACGACTGCAGTCACACAAAACACGCATCGACACAAACAACTACAAGGAATTTGACATCATAAACACTAAGGTTAAAAGGGTTACACACGCGTTAAAACAGGAGCGTAGCGCGGCCTGTTGTCAATATACTCGTAAGATACTATGTGCAAAGCGCCTAGTGGAGGTTTGCGGGATGAGGGCGGGGATAATGGTTAGGACGTATCCCCCTTCCAGCACGGGGGTTCGTTGGACCGAAATTGTTTTCCATCTTTGTTACAAAATGATTATTGTACAAGAGGTATAGACATTTTATGCTCACAAACAATGATTCTTTCCACCCTTAGCCCCTCCCCACTTTGCTTTTAGTGCATTTTTCAACTTCTGTCTGATGATTTGTATTGTTTAGTTTTATTTTCTAAGTTACTCCCGGGAGTAAGGGAGTATGCCATGCTACGCCCCTGAAAAATAAACAACAATTACATTAATAAATAATTATTTATAAATAAAGTGAATGACACTAAGAACAATAAAACAAACCATTTAATGGTACAATATGTAAAAGATTAGTGATCGAACTGTGTGTCAAACAATACGCTGACCGATATGTTGGACATGTACTTTGATAACATATGAAACCATGACCTTCATAATTATGTAAATTAATATAAAATAAAACAAATGCGATTTTAACACATTTGGAAGAAGCCAGAGCAACACGAGAGTTCATAGTTTATAACAACATAAATGACACGACTGAAGACAAATCTTAAACGTTACCTTCTCTGGACTTTATTGTTAGAGAATTCCTTTTGATGGGATGTAGTTTTGTTTACACTGTCTTGTCTATTTGGGCGCTGAAGACAGGTTAATATCGAGGATTGTGCGCATATAAAATCGATTCAAGCTAACCAGTAGGCCTTATTGCCTACTGACCGTTCCAAGTCGGTAACCCTGTCTTCACCACCCTTTCTTTAGTTTTGTGTCTCTTTCATTGTATTATCAAGTCCTTGTTTGCAGTACAGTGCGGACCTACGATGCCATTACGTTCGGACGCTGTGGTTTCTATAGGACCCTATATCTTTTTTTTTTTTCAGGATATAGGTAAATGTCACCTTAGGGGCCACAGTATGTCGGGTCATCGCTCAAAGAGGAATCATAGGGGCCACAGTATGTCGGGTCATCGCTCAAAGAGGAGTCATAGGGGCCACAGTATGTCGGGTCATCGCTCGGAGAGGAATCATAGGGCCACAGTATGTCGGGTCATTGCTCAAAGAGGAATCATAGGGGCCACAGTATGTCGCGTCATCGCTCAAAGACGAATCATTGGAGCCACGGTATGTCGGGTTATCGCTCAAAGAGGAATCATAGGGGCCACAGTATGTCGGGCCATCGCTAAAAGAGGAAGGTAAAGCGGCGAACTGTAAATGGGTCAAATACTAAATATTCAGTGAGTTGCAAGCTGATAGGATTATAATGTCTTTTTTAAAAAAAAAAGAAGTTCATACTGAAAAGGGGATCCCTTGGAAGCAACAAACACAAACAAATGAGAAAAGTAGCAGGCTCGGTTTTATTGAGTCTATTCATGAGAGGTAATATAGTTTGCAACACCTCTCACATCCCTTAGCTGATGATATTTGACTTTATTGCCACAAAGGCTGTGTTTGATGGTCCCGAAGGACAGTAAGTAATAACACCAGTGATTTTTTGTCGGGCCGACGTTTTGCAGCCGCCACACAGCACTAAACAAACGCTAGTGTAAATGTCAATAACTTCTGAAAAAATCCCTAGGGAGCAACAAACACAAACAAGAAAGGAAATTAGTAGACTCGGTTTTATAGTTTATTCATGAGAGGTAATATAGTTTGCAACATCTCTCAAGTCGCTTAGGGTTGGTTAGGATTAAGTTTGAATAAGATTGTATGAAATAGATCATGAACAAGAATCTTACGCAAACATAACAGGTATTTAACAAAATAGTTAACAAAAAGTGATCTTGAATGAAAAATCGCACAAACTAAAAAATAAACAGCAGGTCCGTTATTAGTTTCTTCGTTATAAATATTTCCTTTGTTAGACACATATTAAGACCGTTATCGTTGTCATGTAAGAGCCTATAGGCATTACATAAGCACTTTTTCTAGCTCAATTCAGTGCTGTCTTTTTCTAGCATGCTGTACACAAGATTTCCTTTCAGAATGACTTGTCTCTGGCTTCTGCCAAGTCACTGAGTACCTTCATTGTGGCTTTCTAGGCTATTGTTTTTTTGTATTATATTTACATGAGCATATTTGTGTTTTACTTATATTGCCTATTGATGCTGCCTTGTTGGTTAAAGATTAGATCATTGCGGGGATTTCTTTATTTACACTGTCCTGTTTTAATGGGATGACGGTAGGGTAAGTGTGAGGTTTAGTGCACCCTAGAACCGGTTTAAACCCCCAGTGCCTACTTTGCCACTGACCGTTCCAAGGCGGTAGCCCTATTGTCAACCCTTTTGTGTTTGTGATGTCCTTTGCATTTATTATTACTTTTGCCTTCTTGTTTGTCAGTTTGCGTGTTTGTTTCTGTGTTTTGTGGTTGACTTTCCTCCTTGAATGCTACTTTCCCTGTCCGATCTTTTTCTATTTCTTTGTCGATATTGTATACTGATATACCGTCACTCATAAAACCTAAAATTATATTTATTCCTATATGTAATGCTTCATATATTATTAGCAGGACTTTCAGCTTTTGACGAATACCAACATTATGAGGTCTAAATCAAAAGCCATTGTGCATTCTGAGCTGAGTAAACATCTTCAACGTGTCTAGTATACAATTAATGTATTGTAGGGAAGTTGTTTTTTGAGATAGTTAAGATAGTTGGTTAAAATCTTTTTTTTTCTTTTTTTTTAGTAGTCGCCATGAACTTGTATTTTTAAAAATGTATTAGCATTTTGAATTTCCGGCCGAACTGATTTTTACTTAGGACCAACTAGACATCAAGAGCAACATTCCTGTAAAGTGTTATGCAAAACACAAATTTTTCCTATATAACTCTATGTAAACGAAGATGGCCGCTGGTGGCCATGTTTGAAATCGAAAAGAAATGAATTTTGTGTAGGACCAACTACATATCATGCCAATCATTTTAGTAAACGTTTATTATTTCATGGTTTTTGAGAAGTAGTCGACACACGCTTGTATTGTGTAAAATCTATTTGTAGCTGTGGCAGCCATCTTGAATTTCCGGCCGACCTGGATTTTTTTGCTAGGACCAACAAGACTCAGCAAGAGCAACATTCTTGTAAAGTTTCATGGTTATCCATGAAGTTGTTTCAGAGGAGTAGTCGCCACAAGTATTTCCTATATAACTCTATATAAACAAAGATGGTCGCTGGATGCCATGTTTGACATCGAATCGAAATTAACTTTGGTTAGGACCAACTACATGGCATGCCAGTCATTTTGGTTTAAGGTTCCAAATCAATAACACTTATGGTTTTGGGAAGTGGCCGGCAATAATGTTTTGTAAAATCTATATTAAGCCATGGCGGCCATCTTGAATTTCGGGCTGTCATATATTACTAGATATCAAGAGCAACATTCCTGTGAAATTTCATGAAAAATCTGTCAAGTAGTTTCAGAGGTGTAGTCGCCACAACTGTGCTCCAAGAAAATTAAAATTGGGAATAGCCCAGGGCAAGTAGATTTCAAAAGTCCAATTGCCCTGACTGAAAAGTCACTTGCCATGATTTTTTTTAACTTACCCCGAATTTGTTATTACTAATGAATAGTTGCCAGTACATAATTTTTGTCAATGTTGAATATTTCGCTTTTTTACTTTCTTTTATTTATAATTAAGTAATAATACACAAGTGATTAGAATCAAACAATAAGGTTCTATTTTCCTTAATTTCCCTTTTATTTATCATATAACAAAAACAATATTATTTTCTTTTACATGTTTAGGATCGCGCCGCAAATCACGTCAAAAACCGTACCGGGTCCAGCTAATTAAACCATCCAAATCAGGTGCGCGTTCCCGGTGTTATTTGATGTTGTCCTACTGAGCAATAGTCTTGATCATCTTCGACGCTTATTTGTAAATACAAACATTACAAGCGTCGCAAAAATCTATACAAATCGTCGGACTGAGATACTGCGTTCAGTAAAATAGTTCTGTAAACCGCGCTGTACTGATTTATACAGCTTTGTAGTGAAATATTTGGTAACATCCGCTATCGCGCTAAACCGATTCATCCGGTCTATGAGTGATAGCATACGGCTGAAGCCAAAAAATTGATTTCATACAGACAAATTATTGTTCAAAATCTCCATTTTCCCAAATCTCCGGGATCTGATTGTTTTTCTGTCGATTTTTATAAATTCTTCTAGATTGGTATTGCGGATTTCCTCGTTAATGCATTAAATGATAGTTATTATTCTAAATCATTCTTAGTTACACAAAGACAAGGAGTTATAACATGTTTGCCTAAAGACGGTAAATCTAAACTTTATTTGAAAAATTGGAGACCAATTTCACTATTAAATGTAGATACAAAAATTGCTTCTGCCACAATTGCACGTCGATTTAAAACAATTCTTCCAAAATTAATATCGGAAAGTCAGTTAGGGTTTATGAAAGATAGGCACATAGGAGAATGTACTAGACTTATTTTAGATGTAATAGAAAAATGTGAGGAAGAGAATATACCTGGAATCCTAGTTCTTTTAGATTTTGAAAAAGCATTTGACTCTCTTGAATGGTGTTTTATTGAGAAAGCGTTATGTTTCTTTAATTTTGGGGAATCAATAGTGCAGTGGTTTAACACTTTATACAATAATGTTTCAAGCTGTGTTTTAAATAATGGTCATTGCTCCGAGTATTTCCCTATACACCGAGGCGTGAGACAAGGAGATCCCTTATCTCAATAACTATTTATAATATGTGTAGACTTTTTAAGTGCAGCTTAGAAAAACCAGGATGACGTTATTGGTATAAAAATAAAGGACTCCGAATATTTGATAAATCAGTATGCAGATGATTCCTCATTATTTTTAAGTGACGATGAGAGATCTTTAAATTCAGCTCTTGAAATAATAGATAAATTTCAACTATGTTCAGGGTTAAAAGCTAATTTTGAAAAATCACAAGTTGTATGGATTGGGTCAAAGAATGGTAGTAGAGAAGTAGTACAGACTTATAAAGAAGTAATATGGAACCATGAGAGAACGTTTAAAATATATGGCATATATTACAATTTACAAAACGAAAATTATGTCATTCAACATTTTTAACGATTGGTCTTTCAAAAATCTCTCTATTATTTGTAAAACAACGGTAATTAAAACACTTGATCTCCTGATAATTATCCACTGTGATTAAAAGGTCTACAACTTTTTTTTTACAAAACACTTGGGATTTCCTTGGAATATATATGGAATTAAGTGTGCAGTATATACAATATATAGCGGAAATTCCCATGTCGCGTTCTTTTTTCCATTCAGTATAGTTTGAAATACTAACTGGAGAACCCTACTTGTTATTAAGGTTACAACTGAGGTCGTTTAATTATACTTTATCGCATGAACACTTTTAACACCATTTTTTATGGGAGGGGGATGGTCAATGATGGAAGCTGATCGCGTGATTTAAAAGAAAAAAAATAATTTAACATCCTACGCATTTGACTGAATGTAAGCTATTTGTATGACTTATGAAGAATACAAAGACACGCTACATTCCATTCGTGAACATAGTAAATCTGATATCATGATAAACTAGTTAATAGTACTGCGGCATGAGGTTTATATTAGTTTTTAAAGGGACATAACGCAATCTTGATTTTTGTTGGAGGGCTGGTCTATCCTCCGAGCACGTTAAAGAACCATAGAAATCTATTCGTTAATAAGAGTAGGGCAGGTTCCCTGATTCCTATGTATCCTTCCCCTCTCTCTGGGGCGGCTCTAAATAACCTATACTGTGTTGATGAGCCGTTAAACACATTCAATTCAATTCAATTCAATTTTGTAAACTCGTGGCGTCCCGTTTGTTTTTCTTCATAAATTGTAATTGTTCAATCATTAATGTTAATTACTAAAACAGTATAAAGAAATTCGTTTCTTCATATTACTAACTGCTGATTACATTTCACCAATAATAATTATATTCAACCCTACGGTAGAATAACGAAGAACATCCTTTTTAGCGGGAGACCAACGTCATGAGATCACGTGGTATCAGTCACGTGGAGGCCCCCGGAACCTCTTGGGAGATCACGTGGTTTCAGTCACGTGGAGGGAGGCTCGTGGGCTCTGCTTTTTATCCTACTTATAGTATGTTCTAAAAATAAACTGAAACGGTCAAACAGTTCATTACTTAATTGAGCTTTAGCCCCGATATATCCCTATTTGAATCAATCTCCTCCAAAGTCCATTATAATCACTGGGTGTTTCTGTTCAGATTAATAAGTATGAGTTCATTTATCATTTTATTCACTATCCAACACTTGCATGCCACTTTTTACAATCAAAAACGAATATTGTTGTAGTACTACCGCGCAGTCATAACCGTAGTCGTAAGTACCGGAAGTCAAAAAATAGTTTTTTCTAACTGTGGAACTTTTCTTTTTTTTTCGATTTTTGATAATCATTAAGGCGTTTAAGGTATGACGTCGTACATACATGGTTTGTCAGACACCCATTTCATTCGAAAATGTTTCATAATTGAATGTATATTGGTGCGGTACCAACATTTTGCGAAAATAGTATACATTGTTAAAACGATTGTCTGATATGAAAACAAGTGTTCAGCTGTAAACTTTTTCAAAAACTATACTGAAAATTGGTGTTTTTGGATTTCCGTTTTCCTCAAAATAATTCTGTTTGATGCAGAATGCTGAAAACTGCTGAAATATATTGATTGTTTGATATGTTTTTCAGTAATTTCAGCCAAATCGATTCCTAGCAATAGTTATATATCGACACCACGTCGTTTTCTTGCCATTGACACCCCCTTTCACAAAAACACGTCATTTTCTTGCATGCTCTTTTCCATAGGTAAAGAATATGACTCGCCTGAAATTGTAGTTCATAATGAAACAAAAACAAACAACACTATGCAATGTTTGTTTTTTCTATGTACAGGATATGCATTATTTTCAGAATAAAGGAATAGGTGTTATGTGGAACTGCGAAAACAAAATATATGAATTCAAAATCAATAAAAAATAGCACAGAATATTTGCGCTAAATGACATTATTAGAATTCACGACTGGTAACACGCAATTCATACACCGCCGGTGCTATGCTGGAATAAGTTAAGCAAATTCCGGGCTGGATTTGAGCGACCGAAATTCACAAAATCAAGGTGAGTTGTCTTGTTGTTTCTATAATATTTTCATTTTGCAACAATGTATCAAAACTCAAAGATCACAGTTCTACCTATTTGTAATACCACTATGTTCAAGTACAATTCGTGCAATGAAATCTTAAAAAAATACTGACTCCAAACTCTCGATGAAGCGGAAACGTCCAAAACTAAAGCTCGTAAACATAAATGTACATTTTTTCTCTATAGCCAATTTGCATCGTTTATAATTAACAATAAGTGACACATTGTTTGATGAAATGCATGCATTAGAAGACTTTAATCGAACTCATCTTGCTTAAAGAAAGGACATATTACCAAAACCTGATGGTAGATGGTGCTAGATTTGCGGCTTCAGTGCAAGATTTGAAATAATTTAATATAAATCTTATATGTGGCTTCGGTGCAAGATTTTTATCTAATGAAATATATATATATCTACATCCTGCGACTGCAACTGCCTATTTCGAATATGATGTGCAGATGTGAGCGGCGGATATATACCACCTTAATTCCATTAAGCGATGGGAAAGCTTATATTAGGAGGATTTTATAACGGATATTTCGACAATAAAACACGTTAAAAAACCTTTTTCGACAATAGAACATGTATAAAAACATATTTTTACTGAACAAATGCGATAACCTGTTTAAAAAGACCTGTTACATGTTTTAATTTTACAATATGCAAACTTTTTAAGCCAAAATTAAGGTTTTATTTCATACCCCAGCCAACCCCGTTTTCGCTTCTTGGAAAAGGGATTGGATGGGGTATGAAAGTTAATACTCGGACCACGTAATGTGTAAAAAAAGAGTGGAAGTAAAAGTATGACAGAAAGGCAAAAGGTCATGGTAAGTGAGAGGCAAGTGTTAGGTGTAAAGTGAGGCCTTTGTAAAGACATTTTTTTTAAACTGGATAAAACATTTTCTCATTAGACTAAGGGGAGCACAAGAACATCATTGTGCTATTGTTTCACGGGACAATTGTCAAAGTAAAGAAAGGCTGTTGTTAATAGTTCGCTGTTGTATGATTTTGACGATATGAAAAAAATGCATGTGGCGAGTCATTCTCACGGGATGCTCAATATATGCGGGTTTTTGCATCGCAACTAACCATGACCAATTAAAAAAGCATAATAAGATAAGCATCTGAACGTGTTTTCGAGAGACCTCCAACCTAAATCATTTTGCATTTTGTAACGCTTTCGTTATTTGTAACCCATCTGGCAGCTCTACTTTAACCATGTACAGTTTATGTATATCGTGCTGGATGAAAGGACACCATACTCCAGCTGGGGATTTACGACGGTTTTGTAATGCCTGTACTCAGATGTGTTGGTTTTGCTTTTGTAAATTTCACGCGCTCAAATCCAGCCCCGGAATATGGTTATTTTAGCATAGTACCGGCGGTGTATGATTTGCGCGTTTTGGTTTTCGGCTGTCAATACAATTAAGTCACCCTACCCTAGAAAACTGGAATGTTCCGTCGTCATTTTGGTTTTCGGCTGTCAATACAATTAAGTCACCCTACCCTAGAAAAATGGAATATTCCGTCGTCATTTTGGTTTTCGGCTGTCAATACAATTAAGTCACCCTACCCTAGAAAAATGGAATGTTCCCTCGTCATTTTAGTTTTCGGCTGTCACTATTTACAATGTAAACATGCGGGGTCAAAATGAATGTTCGTCTTTGCGAAGTTTAGCGTATGGTTACGGCAAGATATTATACCATAATGCTAAATCATTAGATGGTCCGAGTATTAACTTTCATACCCCATCCAACCCCTTCTCCAAGAAGCGAAAACGGGGTTGGCTGGGGTATGGAATAAAACCTTAATTTCGGCTTAAAAAGTTGCATATTGTAAAATTAAAACATTCAATAGGTCATTTTAAACAGGTTATCGCATTTGTTCAGTAAAAATATGTTTTTAAACATGTTTTATTTTCGAAATATCCGTTATAAAATCCTGCTAATATAAGGTTTCCCATCGCTTAATGGAATTAAGGCGGGACCACGTAATGTAAGCCATCTTGTGTATCTTATAGATACATTTGGTATACCTATAATTTTATCATTCATACATGTTCTTTTAAAAACAATCTCAGAGGAGAACGATGTGCAAGCCCTATGTTGCTAAACATTACAAACCTACCATAAAATTAACGTCTCGATTTATTAATCCAGCACCATTTTGACATTAAACCTGCTTGCATATAATTAACATTTTGATTTTTCAATTTGTCTTCGTTATTCTACGATAAGTTAAATATATATTATTGGTGCAATATAATCAACAGTTATTTGGTCAGAAATGTGGCCTCTGTCGTGTTAACAAGATGAACTAGAACTATCACTGAAGGTGATTAATACCCCCGCAACACCGAATTCAATTGCAAGCATTGCATATAAAGAGACACATTTGACTCAATTAACCTCAGACTTTTAAGTAGGTTTCATAGAGATTGAATAATAAAATAACAAACAATGAAAATTTTGGAAATGTTTAACAATGAAAGGGCAATAACTTCGGTGTTACCAATGGGATCTGGGGGGAAAAAATAATAATTATAAAAAATAATAATAATAATATTATAATAATAATAAAAATATATATATAAAAAACAAAAACAATAAACATTTTTAAAACATTAAAAAAATACACAGCCTGTGTAAGTTGGTTAAGATTGCTCTGTCAAGGGGCCGAAACTCCGTAAAAATCAACGAATCGGGAAAAAAAAGCAAAATGCACAACTAGACGTCATACATAGCTCCTGCTAAGTTTCGTCAAATCCAACACGGCGTTTAAAAAATAAAAATAAATGAATAAATAGTAATAATAATAATAATAATTTAAAAAAATAATAAAAAATAATTTTAAACAAAAAATTAAAAAAGGAATAATTTAAAAATAATTAAAAGAAAATATATAATAAAACATGACCAGTAAATTGTATTAAGATTGCTCAACAAATGCGGCCTGTATCGTGTTAACAACATGTAAAATTGTATTTTTTGCTAATTCAGCGGCCATAACTCTGGTGTTACCGGTCCAATTTTACCCATTATCGAACTCCTTCGAGATCTTATGATCATATACAATCTGTGCAAGTTTGGTTAAGATTGCTCAAGAAGTGTGGCCTCTATCGTGTAAACAAGATGAAAAACTGCAACTTTTGCTAATTCAGGGGCCATAACTCTGGTGTTTCTAGTTGATCTGGCCCATTATCGATCACGTTCGAGATCTTATAGTCATATACAATCTTTGCAAGTGTGGTTAAGATTGCTCCAGAAATGTGGCCTCTATCATTTAAACAAAATGGAAAAAACTGCATTTTTTGCTAATTCAGGGGCTATAACTCTGGTGTTACTAGTCCGATCTGGCCCATTTTCGAGCTCTTATGGGATATTATGGTTATATACAACATATTCAAGTTTGGTTAAGATTGCTCAAGAAATGTGGCCTCTATCATGTAAACAAGATGAAAAACTGCATTGTTTGCTAATTCAGGGACCATAACTCTGGTGTTACTAGTCCGATCTGGCCCATTATCGAGTTCTTCCGAGATCTTATGGTCGTATACAACATGTGCAAGTTTGGTTAAGATTGCTCAAGAAACGTGGCCTCTATCGTGTAAATAAGCTAAATGTTGACGACGGACGACGGACAACGGACAAAGAGTGGTCACAATAGCTCACACTGCGTGCATAGGTTAGCTAAAAACAACAACAAAATATACTATTCTTATAATTAGTATTAATGATTGAGCAAATGCAAGTAAAACAAGAGGCACAAGAGGGCATGTGGACGCTCTACTGGATAAAATGGCTCATATATAAGGTTGTCGTCCTAAAATTCCCATCAGTACTTCTTTTAAACTAGAAGCCCCTATTATAAAGGTCCAGATTTATTATTTCACCAACACCAATGTCAATCCAAAACGTATATTAAATTAATACCATTAACAGTGATGCTTTTAAATGGTTTCCGCTCAATAACTTTGTTAGGATTGAGGCATTGCGATGAAACTTGCAGGGTAGGTAGCTTATATAGAAAGGAAGCTTGAATTGCAATTGGGGTCACTGTGATCAAGGTCAAATTATGCATGTTTTAGCGGAGACCGGATTTGACCTATATTTCATCGAAAGTAGGTCACCGCCACCCGATATTTTGCACATGTTAGATGTATATATTAAAGGAACATTCTGGTGAGGTTTGGTAATCCTGCGAGAAATAATCAAGATATGTATGTCGCAGCAGAGATTGGACGTGACCTATATTTGTCAAAGTACGTCACAGTGACCTGATTTTTGGCAAATGAAGTAAGATGCATATAAAGAACATTCTGGTGAAGTTTGGTGAAAATTCTGGAAGAAAGAAGCAAGATAAGCATGTTGTAGCGAAGACCGTATTGTGTATTAAGTAGGTCACGGCGACCAGAAATTCTGCACATGATGTTAGATGCATATAAGGAACCTTCTGGTGAAGTTTGGTGAAAATCCTGCGAGAAAAAATCAAGATACTCATGTCGTAGCGGAGACCGGACATGACCTAAATTGTGTCGAAAGTAGGTCACAGCAACCGAAATTGTTGCACATCAGGTAGGATGCATATAAGGAACATTCAGATGAAGTTTGGTGAAAATCCTGCGAGAAAAAAATCAAGATACTCATGTCGTAGCGGAGACCGGACATGACCTATATTTCATCGAAAGTAGGTCACAATGACCCAAAATTGTGCACATGATGTTAGATGCATATAAGAACTATCCTGGTGAAGTTTGGTGAAAATCCTGCAAGAAAGAAGATAGATACACATGTCGCAGCGAATACCGGATGTGACATATATTTCGTCGAAAGTAGATCACAGCATGTTGGATCTATATAATGAACATTTTGGTGAAGTTTGGTAAAAATCCTGCATTTAACGAAGAAGATATTAAGAAATGAAATCGGACGCACGGACTAACGAACGGACGGGCGAACTGACACACATACACTTAGAGACATTTTGATCACTAAGTCGAGATCAGTAAGCGGGTTCAAAAAAATTGCGATGCCTTACTCATAACATAAGTTACTGAGCAGAAACCATTTTTTCTATTTTTAGTAACAGTGACCTTGACCTTGAACCCAGTGGCTCCAAATGCAATCCTAACCTTTCTTTCCATAAAAGCTACCAACCCAGTAAGTTTCATTACAATACCTCTTTCCTAACAAAAGTTATTGAGCGGAAACCATGCGTTTGACCAATATAGCATATTTTGAAAAATCAAGGGCCATAACTCTGGTGTTACTTGTCAAATCTGGCTGATTGTCAAACTTGTCCGAGCTTTCATTAATATAAATACACATTCAAAGTTTCGTAAAGATCAAACACAAAATGAAGGTGCTAGAGAGTAAACAATGCTTAATATGGCATTTTTCAGCAAAACAAGGGCCATAACTCTAGTGTTACTAATTCGATCTAGCTGGTTTTCGAACTCATTCGAGATTTCATTAATATAAAGACACTGGTAAAGTTTCGTAAAGATCCGATTTATAATAAAGTCCCTATCGTGTAAACAAGACAAAAGTTAACGGACCACCGACGGACGACGGACGGACAACTCGCCATCGCATAAGCTCTGCTGGCCTTCGGCCATTGGAGCTAAAAACTAACGGGACGCCGCGAGTTTTAAAAACTTAAAGATTGCCCTGTGTCCCTTTTAAGACGTTACGGCGAAATGCAAGATATTTTATATGATATGTATAACGTTGAATACTTTAATTATCTTATAATTAATAATGTTATTATTCCATTGGCTCCCAATCGTTGTATGAATACATGGTAATGATGGAGCTGGCGGTATACTCATTTATATTACATAACTGTCATAAATTTACATTGAACTATGAATGACGTAGTTTTAGTATCACACAAAAAAAGTTATATCGTCACTAGTAACTTTGCCGGAACTACTTTCTTAACATATTTGTTAAAAAACACACTGGTTTAAAGTTTAAATATTTTTTAATTTCTTCTTTATCTTAAAGTTATATAATAAACAGTATAATTAACAGCATAAATTTGATACTGAATTAATGTCACTCGAGGCAAAACGTGGTAATTTGGTTAAAAAGAAATCGGTCTTCGAACTCGTTTTTTTTTTAACCAAATTACCACTTTTTTCCCTCGTGACATAAATTCAGTATCAAATTTATGCTGTTAATTATTCTCTATATATGTATTACAAGGTAAGTAATTACCAGAATGTATACCCTCTTTTCCACCTTTAACCATATATAGTGTTAGGTTGTGTAGACGTTGATCCTCTGCAACATAGGATAAAGACACGACGAAGTTAATATACTGACGAGATAAAGAAACGCGTCATCGGGAATTTCCGCTATATATTGTATGTACAATATGCTGCTGTTAATCGAATGGTACATGGCTACGTAAGACCTTTCTTTTCGGAGAAAATACTAAAACAACACAAAACACAGCAAATAGTATTTCTTCAAAGTTTGATTATTGGCAGAGTATCTGTTTGGCTCAAGCATGTGAGCAAACTTAGGATGCAAATTTTTGCAAACTCCTTACGTCAAATACAGTACTAAAATAGTCAATTTTTCAAAGAGGAACTTCAATATTTATGAATTTCTTGTTATAAAGTGTACTGTGATTAAAACGTCTACAGCATCACAATTGTGTCCTTTCTCTAACCAACTGCAACTTTGTTTTACAAAACATCTTGAGATTTCTTTGGAATATTATGTGGCATTAAGTGTGCGGTATATACAATATTGGGATTTGTCGGAAATTCCCGATGAGGCGTTTCTTTATCTCGTCAGTATAGTATGAAAGAGTGATTTCATATAACTGATTTCAGTCTCGTTTTAGATTTCTTGAAAGAAATCCGAATGTATAATTCATTTAAGGATTGTTTTTCATTTTTTGCGATGTTCAAGGATGGGTCACACATTGTATAAAACGGCGTACCGCGAAGCGAAGTGGTTTTATATAAAATTGTGACACAACTTATATCAAAGATAATCTTTGCTGACCGTCGATTTTATTTCACATGCCCCAGTAAGCTCTAAATTGAATTAATTTCAGTTGAATCGATGAGCCAAATCACACATTTTCACATTTGAAATCTACTCCGTCCAAAGGTATAGATCTAGGCCTAGATCTTTACGTTTTCTAAAAAAAATATGTTTCTAGTGGCGTAGCTGCTTTTAGGTACTGCAAACCTCGGCCAAAAACCTTTTGCCTGATCTGTTCTCTTTATCCCCAAAAGTGTCTCCCCAAACTCGTCAGGGTGCACCATTTTACCAGCGAAAAAAGGTTTAAAATGTCGGTTGTTCTTATTGATTCAGCTTTTTAAAATAACATGACATACTGTACACATAATCATAAATAGCGATCACGATTGTAATATTAAGCTAAAGTATTTACATTTACTGAGTATCTGTTTAAATCAACTCTTTATTTACTTTCGTTCTGTGACGTTAACGGTTTAAAAAAGTGACGTCATGTAACGTTTCGTTACGTCATCGTGAATAGGAATGAAACAGAGATAAGAAACTCAGGCGCTTAGCCAGGTGGAAGCTCGGAAGCCGGAACCGTTCCACTTTTTTTTTCCTGATATAATGTTTGGAAGCCCGAGCACACTCCGGATCCCTTTCGCCGCTCAAATCAAATATTAGTCTGCGCCTGCGAATGACTAACCAATCTGTCACAAAATGTCACGGGTAGAGCGTATTGGTCGTACATAGCCCTTGTAAGCACCTGTTAGTTACACCCTAATCCATTGTTCAACTGAACCAAATTCACAATGTCCATGATATATTCAGGTAACTCGGAAAAGCGTGCCAATATAAAGTGGCCGCCAGAGCGCGTCCGGAAGGGCCGTTTAATAAATTGAGTTTTGTGCTAATGCATGTAAAAGTATAGGTCTATCACCTTAAAAGGCAAAATGATGTAAGGGTCCTTTCGTGGAGAATGTAATACTGCGAATTTAGCCACGTATGTCACGGAATAAACTGGGAAATAATGGTTTGGGCATAACGTTTGCTATCCATTGTCTTCTAGTTTTGGCCGGGATTGCTTGATAGTTGCTTTGTTTGGAGCAGGAGTTGGACGCGAAATTCACAGGCAATATGTGGTCAGTATTTATTTTATTAACTTTTATCGTACATTTGTATTCAGTGGGCGGCGCCATCTTGGTTGGCGGTTACGACATCCGGTTAGCTTTATGTTTCTCAAACACTAACTTGAGACTAGCATATGATTTTGAAGTTACTTTATTAGATGTAATTATTGTAATTGATCATTAATTGTAAAACAATATTAATTTGATAACGTTGTATAATAGGTACATTAGTTAACTTTGGCGTATAACTCAGTGATTGTTTTACACGATTGAATTGATAACATTGTATATTAGGTGCATTAGTTAACAATGAGATGAGTGACTAGTATAAATGTCCGACGCGTATACATGGCGTTGTAGAGTATGCATACATTGCTACTCATCATAATTAGAGAGTGGCTTGCATATATTTATTAGATAATGATTTGTTGGTGTCATGATAATTATATAAGATTGGTGTGTTTATGAACCGACATCTAAAACGTATGTATTATTACAGCCTAAGCCATCCAGGTTTGGATATAAGCCATCCAGGGTTGGATCTAAGCCATCCAGGTTTGGATATAAGCCATCCAGGTTTGGATAAATGCCTCCCGGAGTGGAGCTAAGCCTTTAGGGTGTGTAAGCCCTTTAGGTGATTCGACACTAGAATCAACATATAACGTTTACGAGCGGTGGAGACGGTCCCCATACCTGTGCAACATGGCCAGGTTATAGAATCGACAACCCCCGGGGCACGAGGTGGGCCCGTTATCAGTCCTCACTGGAGGAACATCATCCACAACCTCAGTGGAGGTTAATCATCATTATATCGCGTCATCAACCCTTATAGAAGGCATTTGATGGCAATCACCCATTGGATTCGCGCATCATCATATCTATGAGCTCTCGCGCATCACAGTTATCACGCTAGATCATAAGTCGTGTAAACATCAACATTGTTATAACTTTAGTGTCGTATATAGTCAGTCGACACATTCAGCATTTGTAATAATACTAAGAACGTCTTAAACGTTCATGAGAACAGTCTTTTCATATTTCATCTGTGTATTCGCTTCTTTTTTTGATAATTGTATATATATTTAACATATTTTAAAAGTTGCATTAAACTTATGTAAATGCATTCACCGTCATTGATTCTTTCCTGAGTTAGCTCCAACCACTAGGATCATCCTGCGACAAATAAATAGAATGCAATAAATATGTGTATTGTTCGCAGTTTGTAAATATTTTTTTAGTAATATATTTCATCGTTCATTTTCAACCCTTAAAACACCATTGATTCATTAATTCAATGGGAGACCGCGTATGTTTCAGAAACGTTAAATCAATAAAAGGTAAATCCTTATGTGTTTAATTACTTCTAGAAACATTAAAAGGTCATTAAATTATTGCTAGCATCTGGTTTAAACCCCAAAAGAACCTTTTTGCCACTGACCGTTGCAAGGCGGTAGCCCTATTGTCAACTATTTTATGTTTGTGACGTCATATCTTGCCTTTTATTGATCTTTGTAATTATTGTATGTTCTATGCGTGCTTGTGGTGGTCCTGGAATGCTACATTTCCTATTCGGCTTTTATATCTACTTCCATACCGCTCACGTTGGAACACTCCTTTTAAGGAATTTACATTTGCATAAAAACGTACCTCTCTTTAGGAAATTAAACCTCATGCATTTCATTCAAATAACTTTAATCTCAGTTTAACCCATGTAATCTAAACAGTAATACTGCCGCATGTCCCTTTAAAGTACGCAGAACCCGTCACTGACCGGAAACTACAGTTTACTTGGAATATCCTTAATAAATAAAGTTTCGATGAATTGATGCGTGGGTTGTGAAAAGTTAGGTAAAAACATAAACTCATGTCGAATGTTCCTAACAGTAATGTTTGAAGCGGATGTTCTTATCGGATGAGTGAAGTCCCACCCGAGTATTTAAGAGACAGGTAAAGCAAAACTTGTTATTTCAAGGAGTCTACTTCGTTAGTTATAACAGGACATACTTAGCAGAGGTAAGCGCTCTACCGAGTGTAGTTCATTACGTAGTTTTTTACTTATTTTGAGAAACAAAATATCATATGACCATTTACTATATAATATAATTTTAATTTTCAGCAAATATAAATAGCTTTAAACTTTTTAAAAGATACACTTTATTTATTCTGTAATGGTTACTATATATATTATTTTTGTAACCGCTTATATATGTGAGTATTATATATATATCTAATTTCTGACGACTTACTTATAGTTTTAATATTAAAAACATTCGGCTGTTCAAACGTTAATATCATTTAATTATCTAATTTGCTATACTAGTATTAGGACAATTTATTAAAATCGAGTGTAACTCTGTATTTGCAGTCGATATTTACTTTATAATTCTATAAATAGCTCAAACAATTGAAATTATAAATATCTTTGATAAATGCAGTTATATATTATTTTTATATAAATATCTGTAATTAGTGCAGTTATCGTCATACACGTTCTTAGAAAGCAACTGATATAAAAATAATATATAACTGCACTTATCAAGGTTATTTATAAAAAATAATATATAAATGCACTTATCAAGGTTATTTATAAAAAATAATATATAACTGCACTTATCAAGGTTATTATAAAAAATAATATATAACTGCACTTATCAAGGTTATTTATAAAAAATAATATATAACTGCACTTATCAAGGTTATTTATAAAAATAATATATATCTGCACTTATCAAGGTTATTATAAAAAATAATATATAACTGCACTTATCAAGATTATTTATAAAAAATAATATATAACAGCACTTATCAAGGTTATTTATATAAAATAATATATAACTGCACTTATCAAGGTTATTTATATAAAATAATGTACAACTGCACTAATCAAGGTTATTGATATAAAATAATGTATAACTGCACTTATCAAGGTTATTTATATAAAATAATGTATAACTGCACTTATCAAGGTTTTTTATAAAAAATAATATATAACTGCACTTATCAAGGTTATTTATATAAAATAATATATAACTGCACTTATCAAGGTTATTTATATAAAATAATATATAACTGCACTTATCAAGGTTATTTATAAAAAATAATATATAACTGCACTTATCAAGGTTATTTATATAAAATAATATATAACTGCACTTATCAAGGTTATTTATATAAAATAATGTATAATTGCATTTATCAAGGTTATTTATATAAAATAATATATAACTGCACTTATCAAGGTTATTTATATAAAATAATATATAACTGCACTTATCAAGGTTATATAATGCACTTATCAAGGTTATTATATAAAATAATATATAACTGCACTTATCAAGGTTATTTATATAAAATAATATATAACTGCACTTATCAAGGTTTTTTATAAAAAATAATATATAACTGCATTTATCAAGGTTATTTATAAAAAATAATATATAACTGCCCTTATCAAGGTTATTTATATAAAATAATATATAACTGCACTTATCAAGGTTATTATATAAAATAATATATAACTGCACTTATCAAGGCTATTATATAAAATAATATATAACTGCATTTATTAGAGCTTTTTATATAAAAATATAATATAATCGAACTTATTAGAACTACTTACATTAAGCAAAATCTATAATTTCAATTGTTTGAGCTACTTATAAAATTATAAAGTATAATAATACGCACAAATATAAGCGGTTACAAAAATTAAATATATATACTCGCAATAAATAAACTTCATTATTCGATCGTATTATATTTTAGCACAAATTATAACCATGAACAAATAAGAGGGATATTTAATGTTGGTTTATTTATCTAATGGATGACAGTGACAATATATCTAGATATAACTTGATAAGTAGGCTATTTTTGTCGAAATATGTAAACTTTATAGGGGGTCAATATACGCTTCCGTATAAAACAGTTCATTTCTGTTGAAAATGTTCAACATGGTTTGATTATTGCGAGAACTTTCAAAAGCTTGTCCAGTGGATATTTTGAATTTCGAAACAGTTATATTACCAGATAATAAATGCCAGTCAGTATTTGTGAGCCAAATACAACTTAAACAGTTCATTTTTAGGATAGATGTGTTCCTTCGCGAATAATTATAAAACCCTTTTTGTATATGTGACACAAATTAAAAAAATAGAAATGACAATCTGCAGTCTTCGGGACTGGAAAACTATGAGAATAAATACTCCAAATAAGGACATTCGTACATACAGTAACACAAAGCCACGCCATTGCCAAATAGGCGACTTAGCCCTCTCTCTGTTTGCATCGGTTTTATTAATGCACCGATCAGATATTTATCTAAATTGTACCTCATGTTAATTTAACCCTTTGTTCTAAAATGCTCATTTTTCTTCTTTTTGCACGGTGACATTTATGGGGGTTTATACATATATGTATAAATTGTATTGTATCACCCGATAGGCATACATATAGTGTACCACCTGATAGGCATACATATATTGTTCAACCAGATAGGCATACATATATTGTAGCACCCGATAGGCATACATATATTGTACCACCAGATAGGCATACATATATTGTACCACCCGATAGGCATACATATAGTGTACCACCCGATAGGCATACATATATTGTAGCACCAGTTAGGCATACATATATTGTACCACCCGATAGGCATACATATAGAGCCGATCATTACCTAAAACTAAGTAACACAACACAAAATTGTTTTCGAACATCTTTATTTTTCGAGTATTAAGTAAATACTAAATACTAAACATGTACATCCTTTCGAAGTCACGGGCTCAGTTTTACTAAAATTAGATACAAGAATAGTAAAATAAGTCTGTTCGTAACAGGTAATGTTATAAGCGACCCTCCCTACACCCCCTAGTAACAGGTAATGTTATAAGCGACCCTCCCTACACCCCCTAGTAACAGGTAATGTTATAAGCGACCCTCCCTACACCCCCTAGTAACAGGTAATGTTATAAGCGACCCTCCCTACACCCCCTAGTAACAGGTAATGTTATAAGCGACCCTCCCTACACCCCCTAGTAACGACTTTATGCTACATGTCATGTTCGACCTTTATATCTACTTGTAGCAGTTCTTTACTTCAAAGCGACATATATTTGACTCGATGAAAGGACAGTAAAACTAACTGGTATAATTGTGTAGTACGCAGAGACGTTTACCTTTATTTGTTTTAAGACTCCTTTTGACATAGTTAACATAGATAACCGGAAATATTGTATTATTTCAACATATGTATAGGAAAATCAGTACCAATTGTATTGCGAAAATCGCAGTATTGCTACTTTAAATCAAACAAGATCAATTAAAGGGGGAAAACATCAGCTTTTTAAACAGTATGCAGCTAATGGTAAGGTGTTGCGAGTTTTAAACATCTCTAGCGAAAACCATGACAAAATAACAACGGGCTGAGACAGACTCTGCCTTTGTTTGTAGCATGGTGTAGGTGTAAGTAATAGATAGAGTATGGTTCATTGAGTTGGTTCATTTAAACATCGAGATGGGCGTAGCTTATCGAGGTGTTTAAATTAACCAACGAGATGAAACCATACTCTATTTCTTTTGTAGCATGTCATTTGGGCTCTATTTCAGTTATTCTAACTGTTATTCTCACTGTTATTCTCACAGTTATTCTGACAGGTCTTACTTTCAATTAAACGATTTACACCTGTGTCTGAACAAAGAGAACTGTCTGTGACCATGCTACAAATCGTTTAATTGAAAATAACACCCTGTCAGAATAAATGTTTGTACTCTACTACCAGTATATTGGAAGTTAGAGTATAGCAGACATTGTGTGAGACAGCTGAAATGGACAAGCTACAATCGGTAGTTAATTCAGGACTGTTTTCACAGTATAAAGTAATTAGTCGATACATTATAAATGCCTTATAATTACGTTTTATATTTTAGATAACAATGGGTGCGACTCACAGCTTTTTCGTCAATGGAACGGGCTATACGGCAAGAGTTATCTGCGCACCAGACTCTGATTATGAGATACTCGATCTCTTTAACAGATTGATTCCTATATCTGTGGAAGGAATTGGTAAAATAACAACCATGAATGATCTACAAAAGATTTGGGACAAACAGATTAGTATGGAAGCTGCAAAGCCGGTTTCGGACTTTTTTAAAACCCTACGGAGTTAAGCTAGATCCTCAAGTGGAAACGGCAAAGGAGACTGATATTGTACCAAATCATCGAAACAAATCTCAAGAACGTATACAGCATATCTGGATGGCAAGCTTTAACAGATGCAAAGCAAAGGTCAGTCACCGTGTTTCTGGAGGAACCTGACTCGTGGAAATTTTGTCCAGTTCAGCGCCGATGATCTGACGAACTGGATTATTCACAATAGCCACGTCAACGAATCAGATCGCAAAATCGCTTGAAAGATAACGGTCCGCCATACAGTTCAAAAGCATAAAATGAAAACATTGCTTGAAATGCTTCAATCACCATGATTCATTTTCCAGAACTATTGAAAATTACATATACAGATTTGACAATTTACATAAATACATACAATGGGTCTCAGTCAAACCGAGACTACAATAGTCTTTTTATTTATCGTGTTCGGCGATTTCCCAATTTCTCCTTTCATACTCTTTATATATACAATATAATCAACCTTAGGATACGTTATCTCTATCGCTTCTGCTAAAAGAATTCGTTCAAAGTAATATTTCTCCATTCAAGTTCAATAACCTCTAAAATGTTGTTCGATTATGAGGCTGTTTTTTTTTGATTTTCAAACATTTACAACTACATAATAACGGTGTTAAATAAAGACTTGATGCATTGAATAAAATCTCTTTAAAAAAAAATGTTGTCTATATTTATTCAATTTTCAAGCAAGTTATTTCTTTCTTTATTTTGATTTTACTATTTTATTTCAATATCAAGTGTACAACATGTATATACAGTACATACATGAATGCAACACAGTCATGGTAAAGAATAGTATACATCTTACAAGACCCTTTCTGGAGAACTGGATCACGAGGATTCCGGGAAGATGGGTATTTAAAAATATAAATGTGAGACAAATTATCAACCAAATAGTGCTTATACTAACAAATATCGAGCGCTTTCGGCTTTAATACGAAACGAAACTATACACTCATTTAATACGAAACTATACACTCATCTTCGGATGTACAGCCAAAGCTAATGGTGTATGCATGTATTTAGTTTGACCAGATATTCTCTTTAACATTTGTAACAACTTGTACACACCATAAAATCATTACACACACATTATAGCTTTTAAAAAGGCTAGTATTTGTATAAGATATTTCTGTTTCTCCAAGATATTACACTCTTAATAAATGTCAGTGTTTTTTAAAATGTCCGTATACTTTTAGAGGTTGATGCACTATTTGCAAACACGATTTATATAAAACGGCTCTGAAAAACATGAAAAAGCTGAAAGAATTATCAAAATGTCATGAAAAATAAAGGAGATATGACTTATTGAAAATTTGCAAGGAAAGTAATGGGAGGCGGCCACCTTTGAACGATGACGTCATCGCGCCTTTTTTACCATATATTGCATATTGATAAAATACATTTTAAAGCAAAGAAAATGACTGCAAATTGATTAAAAATAAATATACAGATGTAAAACGTATACATTATATGCTTATTTTTTATTTGCAGTGATTTTCTTTCTTTTAAAAGACATTTTGTCAATATGCCATATATGGTAAAAAGTCGCGATGACGTCATCGTTCCAAAATGGCCTCCTCCATTTATGTTTCTTTGCACATTTTCGATAGGTCATATCTCCTGTATTTTTCGTGGCATTTTGATAATTCTTTCAACTTTTTTCAAGTTTTTCAGAGTCCTTTAAAATAAACATTGTTTGAAAATAGTGCATCAACCCCTTTAAGCATCGAATCAGAAGCCGTTTATTTCCAAGAACTCTAACAATAGCAGTCTGGCCTTTTGACTGTCTGACCGCTCGTACACTCCCAGACAAATCTGTTCAATCAGCTAGTGTGTCTTCGGAATCAGTTTTTTTTCCAATTTTCCATGTGAATTATTTGAGAGAATTAAATCCATAATAACGAACATTCTTAAACGTTGGATCTATAAGATACCAGTACAAACATTAAATATTTTATTTGAATAAAATTATGTACCAACCACTTCCCAATGGATTTGAACCCGCAACCATAGGACACCAACATCGACACTGCGCCTCGCTTAATAGCGGATGCCTCAGATCACTCGTCCACCGAGTCAACCTTAAAGATTGATTTTGGTGGACGGGTCATACAAAGGCTCTTCCTAATGATATCTTCGATCATTTCCGTCAAGAAAAGACAATAGGATAGCGTTTCCCATTACATGATGATAACGTCTGGTACATATACTCTGTAAAAGAAGTTTTGGACCATGGCAGTGTTCGAACCCGTACAATGATCGCTGAACCATGACATTCGACCATAACCCTTATTATCTCAGTTGATACAATCAACAATAATTACCGTTTACAATGAAAGTTTGCGAAAAAATAATAATCTTTTTATTGGTTACTCGAATGTGACCGTAACTGTTACTTTTTATGGACTTTGCAACATTTTTTACAGACCCTTTGTGTGTTCGCGATATTTTTTTAAAATCAAATCTTGTTTGGAATTTAATGTTTCTGGTACCAAATTAACCGGGTAGGGTAGACCTTGGTTACTAAAAAAAGATACTTAAATTGTGTCAACTAATTTTATTTTTATATGAATTTATATACCCTGGTCCTAAACTTTTTTTACCGAGTATATATACACATATAAAGACCAGGTCAATACTGATTCAATACATTCAGAATATACATATTATATGAGAGAATTAAATTCATAATAACAAACTTTCTTTAACGTAGCATCTATAAGACACAAGTACAAATATTAAGACACATTATACCACTAGGCCTCCAAGACAACCTACAAAGGTTAATTTTGGTGGACGGGACCAACTAAGGCTCGTACTAATGAAGAGGTCGGATATATTCGGGCCTTTCCGTCAGGTAACGACAACCATAGCATATATACAGCTATATGGAAAGTCTCGACTGCCTTCTGTTGACCTTTTGCATTTTGTGCAGTACGCTTTGTAAGTCGTCTTGTGCATTTTCTAAGTTGTTATGTGCATTTTCTTAGTTGTGATGTGAAGTTCGTAAGTTGTTATGTGCATTTCATAAGTTGTCATGTGCATTTTCTAAGTTGTCATGTGCATTTTCTAAGTTGTTATGTGCATTTCGTAAGTTGTCATGTGCATTTTCGAAATTGTTATGTGCATTTCGTAAATGCATTTAGTAAGTTGTTATGTGCATTCTCTACGTTGTTATGTGCATTTTGTAAGTTGCCATGTGCATTTTCTAAGTTGTTATGTGATATCCATAAATGATACAAATGAATTATGGATACCAAAAAATTAATTATGGATATCAAAAAATACCCAGTAAATAGTAAAATGGCGGCTCCAGGAGCGGACGCTATGCTCTGCCTACTTTAAAAAAACTTGGACTAGGTATATTATACAATAAATTCTTAGAACAGAAAATTGATTTCAAAATGTGTAAGGGGTTGTCTGACGTGGAGTTAATAAATCTTGGCCTGAAAACAATAGATCGGGTCACAGGTGGCAGTATCAGGAGATGGGATACAGAGGGCCTGGGGTACGGCAGACAAGGGGCGGGGGCCGGGAGACAATGGGGTAGGGGTCTGGAGACAAAGGGACGGGGTCGGGAGAGAAAGGGACGCGAGGTTTTTAAAATAACATGTTTGTAAAAAGAAATGATGAATAATTATCATAGTTTGAGAGTCGTTTTGGGTAAAATAATCTGTCTATATCCTATCAAAATCCTTAATTGAACATTAAACGATCTGAAAATGACAAATGTTGACCTATTATCGGCCATTATCTTGTCTGCCGTACACGATCTGTCTCAGCGATCGATAGTTTTATCGATTACGTCCCTTGTTTATCAGTTGTATCAGTACTCTGAGGGAGAAGAGAGAAAAGGGGACGGAGAAGAGATAGGCGGAGGGAGAAGGGAGAAGGGGAGAAATGGTGGGAGGGTGGAGGGAGAAGATGACCTCCCTCTATCCCCACCCCCACTCACAAATAATAAAAATAATAAATAAAAAAATATATTTAAAAAAAAAAGAATAACCTGTTATTTGTTGAACAAACATATTTATAAGTTTACCTGCAAAAATGTCACAGAGTACTTAAAATATGTTTGTTTTCAATAGATAACACGTAAAGTCAGGACTTTATTGAACATATACATTTAGGACTTCCTATTGGTTAAAAGATGGATGGACTATAAACCTTAGAACGACACACACAAACACAAACAAATAACACGTTATTTTTGTATTTCTTTATTTATTTATTTTATTTATTTTTTTTTAGTTCCCAACATTGCTACTGCCACCTGTGACATAGGTGTAGGAACGTTTCAATTATAAGGGGCCAATGTTTGAGGAAAAAAAAATAAAACGGTATGTTTCAAATATTGTGGGGGGGTGGGGTGTGTCGGTGTGGTGGAGTTGGGAGGTGGGGTGGTGGTGGGGAAGGCCAAACTTTTTGACAAAATATTTGACAAGCAAAAAACAAAAAATATATATTCAAGCTCATTCTTTTACACCAAAAAGCACTTTTCGGAGCGCTAACCTTTTTTCCACTCAAATAATTGGGGCCAGGGTATGATTTGGCCCCCACTCTGAACATTGGGGAGGGGGGCGGGCAGGCCCCACCGGCTCCTATATGTGACCCGGTCTCCTATTGTTGTCAGACCAAGATTTATTAAATCCATGGCAGACAATTCCTTACACATTTTGAAATCAATGTTCTGTTCTAAGAATGTATTGTATAATGTATCTAGCCTAATTTTTTGAAAGTAGGCAGAGCATAGCGTTTGCTCCTGGTGCCGCCATTTCTAACGGTGTTTCCTTCAAAATTTATTCCGATAAAAAGTCTACTTAACGACAACCTGTTTAACGCACACAACGATTTAAAGTTTGCACAAGACAACTTAAAAAATGCTCATAACAACTATCTAAATGCACCTAACAACTTAGAAAATGTACATGACGACTTACAAAATGCACAAGACGAATTAAAAAAGAGTATGATATTGGACCTTTGGAAACGGCCGAGCACGACACCTACGAAATATTGCAGTCTCGGTTTGATTGGGACTGTTCATGAGCGGTAGTGAAATATGCTATCTACCGCTCACACCCTCTAGCCCCGGATTGAGCAGAACTCAATATTCATAAAAATCAACAGTACATAATTTTAACCATCCCGAAGATGGCAAGCATATGGCGGTGGATATAGCAATATTTTATCTATTGTAACATGCACATAACAACTTCTGAAATGCACATAACAACTCTAAAAATGCTCAAGACAACTTACAAAATAAATGCACAAGACAACTTACAAAATGCACATAACAACTGAGAAAATGCACATAACAACTTAGAAAACGCACAAGACAACTTACAAAATGCACATAACAACTTACGAAATGCACATAGCAACTTAGAAAATGCACCAGACAACATACAAAATACACAAGAAAACTTACAAATTGCACATAACAACTTAAAAAATGCACTTGACAACTTAGAAAATGCACATAACAACTTACTAAATGCAAAATGCACATAACAACTTAGAAAATGCACAAGACAACTTAAAAAACGAACATAACAACATAGAAAAATGCACATTACAACTTACTAAATGCACATTACAACTTACTAAATGCACATAACAACTTACGAAATGCATATTACAACTTAAAAAATGCATTTGACAACTTAGAAAATGCACATAACAATTTACAAAATGCACAAGACAACTTACAAAATGCACAAGACAACTTAAAAAATGCACATAACAACTGAGAAAATGCACATAACAACTTACTAAATTCACATAACAACTTACGAAATGCACATAACAACTTAGAAAATGCACAAGACAACTTACAACATGCATAAGACAACATAAAAAATGCAAAAAAAATCATACGAAATCCACAAGACAACTTACAAAATGCACAACTTAACAAATGCGCATAACAACTTTGAAAATGCACATAACAACTTACGAAATACACATTACAACTGACTGAATGCACATAACAACTTACGAAATGCACATAACAACTTAAAAAATGCACATGATAACTTAGAAAATGCACATAACAACTTACAAAATGCACAAGGCAACTTACAAAATGCACACGACAACTTAAAAAATGCACATAGCAACTGAGAAAATGCACATAAAAACATAATAAATGCATAACAAATTACGAAATGCACATAACAACTTAGAAAAAGCACATAACATGCGATTTTACCTTCACACGAACACAAAAGTGTATACTCGTTCACAATTGAACCATAATGAACACCGTATACCTTCTCATTAGCTGCCTTCGAAGGTGGAGTTAATTACACCTGTACGACAAGGTCCGCTAATGACGAAGTTCCGATTAGTTAATCGGTCGGCTGTGAGATTGTTTGGGTAAACATATTTGGTGCAGGTAACAAGTTATTTATTCGGTAATCGATAGTTTGTTGAAAAAAATGAAATAACTGCATTTTACTTCCAAACTGAATTGAATTTGTTTAATGGCTCATCAACACATTGTGGATTATTTAGAGCACCCACAGAGAGGGGAATGATACATAGGAATCCGCGTAAACTTACTCAACAAATATATGTATCTGGTTCTTTGACGTGCTCAAAGTAGAAACTCAGATACACCGTATCGCCCGGTTTACGTCCCAATCCGACGGACGGGTGTAAGGGTGTCTTTTCCAAGAACACATCGAAGCAATTCAATGGTGCCGATAAGACTTGGAGGACCCCGTGTCCTCCTGTTTCAAGTCCCCATCAGTAGTCACTAGGCCAAGCTAGCCCTTCCCGTCGTCAAAACTTCCTTACACTTTGCTAACCCTAGACAGTATGTCTGGTTAACTAACCTTTTGGTAAATATACATCACGATGACGAACTGAACAGAAATTTTAATTACAACATTTTGCCATGCTCCCATCGGATCTCTTGATGCCTTGACGGGATTCATTAAGTTGCAGTTCTGTAGGTAATTTTATCCGCGATAAGTCTTTAAGTGCTGTGAAATCCCCCTCAATATCAAACGTCTCGGTGGCTGTAGCGAGATCGCAATCGGAACTGCCTCAAAAATAATCTCGGAAAGAAATGGACACCATCTTGGATATTTTCATCACGTGGGGTCAGTCACGTGGAATAAACAATTGCGGCGCCCATTGAACCATCATGGTGCTCCTTCATCCCGAAGAATGACGGGATTGGCCGAGCGTATACCATTGGCTACTCCATTTGTTATGTAAACAAAACAATACGCAATTAATTACAAAATATTTTTATATTTAACTATTTTGACTTAAACTGACTATAAAATGATAAGACTTATTTCAAAAGAGTATAACATTTAATAAATAATACAAATATGTTTAAAATCAATTCATTTCCGGGTCTATATTTTGTTACGGTTTACACGGTACTTTGCCGGGGCAAATCACCCAAACCCATCAAATCGACCAATATCTACCCAGAGTTGTCGTTCCTTGCATACACATACATCTCTGTCAACGTCTCACCAAATATCAAGAATCTTGGCAAACGATGTAAAACGGTGGAAATGCAAAATTTCTCGATAACACTTATATTTTTTCTGAATTAACTTCATATGAAATGCTTATATTACAAATAAAACTATTTTCGGCATGAACGTTTTAAATATACAGTAAATTATGCTCCGGATTATATTGCGGTAGAATAAAGGTTTGTACTTTGGCATATCACTCCGCCGTCAAAACTTTAAAATAAGCACCACCAGTTCGTCCCCATAGCGTAACAGTACAGCGATTTGCTTACCTGCACTTTCCAATATCACATATATCTTAAAAACCTACTTAAATTAAAGTATTTTTAGCTATGGTCCTGTGACAAATTATCGTGTGATCGCAGACTGCTTTCTTAGACGTTACAGAGGTCAATGTAATGGCATCTGGGAGAGATTGCAAATCGACGTGTATCCTTGGAAATACCCACGAGCATTATATCCGATGATCTACGGAAATGAGCGAGTTTGCACGATTGGCGAGACCGGGGGCCACGGCCACGTGGCTGTCGCGTGGGTGATGAATATCGGCACGATCCTCCGAGTATGGTGTACGATCCGGGTCAAAACTACAGATAAAATATATAGGTGCACCTATAAAAAGTCTGTGGTGTACCTATATATTTCACGGGTACACCTGTAAAATTGTAGGTGCACCCACTCGCGCAACAACCGGAAGTAGTAATTTTAGTCAACATGACGAAAACGTTATTTTATCGACAATTGAAACATATATTTAGAGAGAGATAGTAAAATCTGCTATTAAGGGATTTATATGTACATATATATAAATCTCTTAATAGCAGATTTTTCTTATAAAGCCTCAGTCACACTATTCTGATTCTGACGAGGATTCACCACGATTCCACCAATCTTGGCGCATCCTCGTGAATCCTGGTAAGTCGCAGAAGGCTCCGTCATGATCCGTCATGATCCCTGGAGAATCTCGGTGGTCTCGGAACGGCCACGAATGTTTTGAACTGTTCAAAACAATCGTGGCACAGCCACGGTGTGGTCAACCCGTAGTGCAACCCTAACGGAATCCTGCATATTCGTACTGCCACCGTACATGCATTCCTGGCCATTCCTGGCCTTCCCTGGGTAATCGTGGATAATCCTGGTTGCTTTTCATGAAGATCCAGTACGAATACTCAAGATGAGTTACGGGTGCAGTAGGATTGCTCTACGGGTAGCGAAAAATATTGTACGGAAATACGTGGTTGATCGTAGGTCCAACACGGTATGAGACGGTTCTACGACGGTGCCATCAAGAACACAGTACGGTGACTGACGATTATCCAAGATTATCCAAGATTACGTACGATTACAGACGAATGACGACATTTCCATCAAGACTGCAGTAAGGTTAATGACGATTGATAACGGTGGATCTACGAACAACCAAGATCTCTCACGGTTTCCACGCGGACTGGGTATATATATAGGGTCCTATATCTGCTCATATTCTTATCGTACCGTCACGTGACCTCGTCGAAACGTAGTAGAAACGTCGGCATCCGAAGCGCTTCCGTGCATACTCGTACTAACACCGTGTTAAACCGTTGTGGCGCCCTCATCATCCGTAGTGTTACCGTGGTATTCTACAAATGCGTCACGGTGTACCGTAATAAACCCGGACTGTCCTTGGTGTTGCCGCCATGGATCGTCATGGATTCGTATCTAAACCTTAGGGAAACCGCATAAAATCGTAGGAAACCCTTCTAGTGTCCTTGTTATTCGTAGTCTCACCATATGAGGCTGGTTTTACCGCCAGAATCTGGGTCCATTCCACGACTCATCACAATTAAATTATTCGTGATAAATCGTGGTGAATCCTGGCCATAGTCGGGATAGTGTGACTGAGGCTTACCCGTATCGTGTTGATGTCCAAAACATAATAAATCTAATATTTGAAATAATATACGAACAGAGTAACCTAGACGAAAAATGTTCAACATGACCTGTGCGAACTTTGCCGTGAGGGTGTGACGGAAGATATATATAGAAATAGATTAATTAATTGAGACGGCAACCTCATTGGGAGATGAGATGATTTATACAATATGTTATGTATCACATGTAGTTAACTCGGTCTTGATGGTTAGAATAACCATCGAGCCCGAGTTAACTGCATGTGGTAAATAAGGCTCTATGGTATTTAATTATATATCGTATCCAAACGTGTATGGACGGATAGAAAGCAAAGCAAAGAAAGAAAGAAAAGAAAGAAAGAAAGAAAGAAAGAAAAAAGGTTAATCATTTTGTAAGTAACGCTCTAGTAATTAAAGTACCCACACAGCGAGTTGTTGCCATCGATGAAAACGTCCGCTATCCAAGCTTGACCGATCACACGAATTTATTCCACATTCGCCCACCCCAACTCCCAGTCAAAAAAAATAAAAATGTTTTAGTCTCGAATGTTTTATCAACGGACCACATTCCACAGGATATAATTCATTCGTACATCATTTGCACCTAAGGAAAGCTTCGTCATTGCCCCCAATTGCTTACCATACCCCACACACTCATCAGCACAGTATAGGTTATTTAGAGCTATCCCAGAGGAAAGGGAATATTATACAATTATGGACTTTTCAGCTGTTATACATGATGTGATATGCACCAAAAAAATCATTATTGACCGAGGCGATAGCCGAGGTCAATAATGATTTTTTGGTACATATCAACATCATGTATAACAGCTGAAAAGTCCTTAACTGTTTTATTATATAACCCTCAATTTACAATTATATAAAACAGGTCAATATCAAAAAAACAATTATATAAAACAGGTCAATATCAAAAAAACAGGTCAATATCAAAAAAACAGGTCAATATCGCTAGATTTTTTTTCTAAAAAATTACTTTTTAGCCAATGAAAACGCGTCTATTTATAGGTTATATAATAAAACTTATTGAGTGGTGAAATAATGACTAAATATGGGATTTGAATTGAATCTTGCTTAGCCGTTAACTTAACGTGAATGCTCTTTAGAGCCGCCCCAGAGACAGGGAAATGTTGTATTATAACTTACTGAGTGGTGAAATACGGACTAAATAAGGAAATTGAATTGAACTGAATATTGTAAAACGGCTCATCAACACAGTACAGGTTTTTTAGAGCAGACTCAGAGAGAGTGGAATGTTAGTGGTTGATTACCATGATGTATAGTACATATTATTATTATACAACATTCAAAACCAGTTCAACATTCCAGTTCGAACACCGAACATTCGAACCCAGTTCGGTGTTCAACATGCAAAGCCAGTTCGGGGTTCAACATTCAACCCCAGTTCGAGGTTCGACATTCGAACCCAGTTAGGGGTTCAACATTGAAAGCCAGTTCAGGTTTCAACATTCAAACCCAGTTTGGGGTTCAACATTCTAACCCAGTTTGGGCTTCAACATTCAAAACCAGTTCGGGGTTCACCATGCAAAGCCAGTTCGGGGTTCAACATTCAACACCAGTTCGGTGTTCGACATTCGAACCCAGTTCGGGGTTCAACATTCAAAGCGAGTTCGGGGTTCACCATTTGAACCCAGTTCGGGGTTCAACATTCTAACCCAGTTCGGGCTTCATCATTCAAAACCAGTTCGGGGTTCGACATTCGCCCAGGTCGGGGTTCAACTTTAAAAGACAGTTCGAGGTTCGACATTTAAACCCAGTTCGGTATTCAACATTCGAACCCAGTTCGGGGTTCGACATTCGAACCCAGTTCGGGGTTCAACATTAAAAGCCAGTTTGGGGTTCGACATTCAAACCCAGTTCGGTATACAACATTCGAACCTACATCCAAAGCCAGTTCGGGGTTCAACATTCAAAATCAGTTAGGGGTTAGACATTAGAACCCAGTTCAGAGTTCAACATTCGAACCCAGTTTGGGGTTGCACATTCAAAGCCAGTTCGGGGTTTAGCATTCGAAACCAGTTCGGGGTTCGACATTTAAGCCTAGTTCGGTATTCAACCTTTAAACCCAGTTCGGTATTCAACATTCGACCCCACAGCTCTTCTTTCAACATTGAATTTACGGAATCCTGTTAGTGCCATCAGCTTTTTGACGTGATATTCACTCGAAAAGTGGAAATTTAACACGACGTTTCGAAATTAATATAAAACTTCGAAACTTCCTATTAAATTTCCACTATTTTGCTCTGAAGATTTCAAACGACAACTAGAAAACTGGAAGTTTTAACTTGATAATTATCAAACTTACCTGATAATTATCACGATAATTATCAACTAAAACTTCAATTTTTCTAAGTGTCGTGTGAAATCTTCAGGGCGAAAATTTAGTACGAAGTTTCGAAGTTTTATACTAAATTTCGAAAATTTCGAAGTTTTATACTAAAATTTCGAAACTTCGTGTTAAATTTCCACTTTTCGAGTAAACATCAGGTAGGAATCCTGTTAGTGCCATCAACTTTTCGACCTGATATTCACTCGAAAAGTGGAAATTTAACACAAAGTTTCGAAATTTAGTATAAAACTTCGAAACTTCGTACTAAATTTCCACTTTCGCCCTGAAGATTTCACACGACAACTAGAAAACTGGAAGCTTTAGGTTAGTTTGACAATTATCAAGATAAAACTTCCAGTTTTCTAGTTGTCGTTTGAAATCTTCAGGGCGAAGAATTTGGAAATTGTACTAAATTTCGAAACTTCGTGTTAAATTTCCACTTTTCGAGTAAACATCAGGTCGAAAAGTTGATGGCACTAACAGGATTCTGTATTGAATTAGTAAAATTAGCGTACCCAAATAAAAACAACTAAAGGCGTATTGAATGTTGAAGTTTATTGGAAAATCGACATGAGATTCCTTGGCCATTGACGCAAAAATAACAACTTCTACAAAACAAATATACAATATAACGATATATATGTATTTTGGGTGTTCTGCTGTAATCCATCGTCTCGCTTCGCTCGCCTCTGATTACAACAGAAACACCCAAAATACATATATATAATAAATCACCATGAAATGGTGATTTACTTGATTTATTAAAACTTTTTTTAAATAGGGGTAGTGAAGATTGCAAGTTTAATTTTTTTTATAAGTTATCAAAATTACACCCAACACGAATATAATAAACTATGAATTTTTACTAGAAAATCATATAGTTTGATTTTTTCGCATTAAATCTCTATATGGCTTTACTACTTCCCAGTATCTATGTCTTAATCTAACTATATGAGCACCACAACCAACACAAATTGGATATTTTGCACTTGTACCTTTTTCACATTTTAGACACGGTAAAACTTTACTTTGCTTTAATCTGAATTTATGTAAACTGCAGTAGTTTGAATCTTTTGTTGTTTTATTTTTACAAGGTTCGTGATCTCCAACTTTGAGAAATTGGCAAATGGTTTCAATTTTCTTAGTGTTTTCCATTTTCTTTTTCTTGTTATAATAAATATTTTTTTATATTAAGAAAAGAAAAATAATATGATATATATTACAAAAATGAGTACCGAAGACGTTCACTACATTTTACAATTACACCGGAAAGGAGTAATTAATAATGATCAGCTTAGAAAGATGGTAGATGCTCTTAAAGAGCCTGAAATTTCAAAGGAAACTCAAAAAGAGGTTATTCAACCAGTTGAGTCCAAAGTGCTGGAAAGTGTAAGACGGGAAAAAAAGAAAAACAAACCAAGCCCAGCACCACGAGCTGTAAAACCAATTCCTGCACCACGGACCAAACCAATCCCAGCACCACGAGCTGTAAAACCAACCCCTCGTACTACGATCAAACCCCGTGAAATTCCAAAGGAAACTTTAGAGGTTAAATCTCAAACATTAGAAAATTTACTCAAGAGACGACGTGCTAAAAAACAACGTAAGCGAGAAAAGCAGAAATATGATAAATTACAAGAATTACAAGAAAATGTTATAAATGAACAAAAGCAGAAATATGCTAAATTACGAGACAATGTTATAAATGAACTGAAAGAGTTTAATGATAGAAAATCTAAAAAAAGTATTTCAGAATTAAAACTGGTTGACAAGCCAATGTGTGGCTATTTCAAAGCATACGAAATATATGCCCAAAAATATAAAGACCCTCAGAAACTATTCCATGATAAAAAATCTATTATCACGAAACAAATAACCAAAGAGTTGACAAAGATGAATGGATTAAAGTTTCAATTAGGTCTTACTGTAAATTTATTCAAAGATGATGGTGCTACAAAAAAATACACCACAGCAGTATTACACAGTGAACAGAATGCAATTTTATCCTCTGAAAAAATAGATGAGTTGTATGATTTATCATCTGCAAATATACAAGAGGGCCTTGAAAGATTTACAAACAAAGCATCTGGATGGGAGATTGATTACTGTGTTATGTTTTATTTAAATCTTGCAAAGTATGAGCCATTAAAAGGTTCTTCATATATTCCTTTGCATAAAGCAGTATCTGATAAAAAAGCAATTATAAATGTAAACAATAAAGATAATAAGTGCTTGGAAGTAGCATTGGTTTCTGCTCTGTGGCCTAATAAAAATAATCCAACTAGGATATCCAGTTACAACAAACACATGGGTAAGTTGAATATGGATGGTATTGATTTTCCCACTCCAATTTCTCAAATAATTAAAGTAGAAAAACAAAATAATCTTGCTATTAATGTTTATGGATATGCTATAACAGGAAAAAATAAAAAGGTATCTGTTTTTCCATTTAAAATATCAGAGCAGCCGAAAGACATTGAAAGAATTAATTTGATGTTAATCTCTGAAGACACTGAGGTTGAACCAGAGAACGAAGATGATCCAAACAATGAAGAAGAAATCATAGATGATAATTATAACCCTGATGATTATTCTGACGAAGTTAAAACAACAAAATATCATTATTGCTTAATTAAAAATCTAAATAGATTACTTTATGATCAAAACAAGCATCATGGTAAAACTTACTTGTGCGATCGTTGTCTTTACGGCTACTCTGGAATAAAACTACTTACCAAACACAAAGAAGACTGTGATGGTATCAATAAAAACTCTTGCCGAATAGAAATGCCAAAAAAAGGCACAAACATCCAATTTAAAAATCATCAAAATCAAATGCCTGTGCCCTATGTAATATATGCTGATTTTGAAAGTATAGTCAAACCAGAATCAATTAAATTTGGAAAGAAATCTGAAATCACAAGTGTGCACGAAGCTTGTGGATTTGGATATCAAGTTGTCAGATATGATGGTAAAACAGAAGAACCTGTTATTTACAGAGGTGAAGATACTGTTGAAAAGTTTTTAAATCATTTGGAATGTGAAAAGAGCAAGATCAATAATATATTTTCTCATCCAAAACCATTAAACATGACACAGCAGAATGAAATAGATTATGAAAAAGCAACACATTGCTGGATATGCAAGAATATAATAAATGATGATAAGAACTGCAAAGTAAAAGATCACTGTCATTTTACAGGAAAATACAGAGGTGCAGCACATAAAAACTGTAACCTGAAATTAAAAATAAAACCAGGTAAAACAACTATTCCTGTTATATTTCACAACCTCAAAGGATATGATAGTCATTTGATTATGCAGAAAATACATAAAATGACAGGCAATATTACATGCATCTCAAATAATGCTGAAAAGTATATTTCATTTAGTGCTGGCCAACTTAGATTTTTAGATAGTTTCCAATTTATGGGTACTTCTCTGGCACAATTGGTTGATGCAACAGGTGCACATGATTTTAAAATAACTAAAGATCAATTCAAACAAGCAAATTTACCTATGCGAAAAGCTATTTACCCGGATGGTTATATGGGCAGCATGGAAACAGAATTACCACCCCTAGAAAAGTTTCGTAGTAGTTTTTTCAAGGAAGGTATGAAGGACAAAGAAACTACCTTTAACGATTATCATGAGTCAAACCGTATGGTAAGAGTTTAACTGTAAAACTCTCCAAGACTATTATAAATTATCTCTTGAGCCTGCACTTTTACGAAAAGGTGTTTATCCGTATGAATATATGGACAGCATGGAACAATTTAATGAAACAGAATTACCACCCATAGAAAAATTTTACAGTAGTTTATCAGATGAAAGTATAACCCAAAAAGATTATGAATATGCTCAACAAATGTGGAAAAAGTTTAACTGTAAAACCCTTGGAGATTATCATGATTTATATTTGAAAGCAGATGTAACTTTGCTGGCGGATGTGTTTCAAACTTTTAGAAGAACATGTATGAATTCATACAAACTTGATGCTTTGCATTACTTTACAGCACCAGGATTATCTTGGGATGCTTTACTTAAATATTCAAAAACAGAATTAGAACTTTTGACAGACATTGACAAACACTTATTCATAGAAAAGGGAATGCGAGGTGGGATTAGTATGGTATCAAAACGATATGCCAAAGCAAATAATTCACTCGTGGATGGTTATAAGCCTGATAAAGAAAATAATTTCTTAATGTATTTTGATGCAAATAATCTTTATGGATGGGCAATGAGTCAGCCACTTCCATATTCTGGCTTTAAGTGGGTGGAATTAGAAACCTTACCAAAGCCAGAGGAAGGAAAATGATATATCCTAGAAGTAGATTTAGAATATCCAAACGAACTTCATGAATCTCATAATGAGTATCCACTTGCGCCAGAAAAATTAGCAGTAAAAAAAGAATGGCTGTCTGCTTATCAAACATATTTGCTGGAAAATAATATTATGACAGAACAACTAGTTCCTAATCTTATGGACAAGAAAAAGTATGTGATACATTATAAAAATTTAGAGTTGTATTTGTCTTTGGGCATGAAGCTAAAGAAAGTACACAGAGTAATAGAATTCAATGAATAGCCATGGATGGAATCATACATAAATTTGAATACAGAACTTAGAAAAGATGCTAAATCACCCTTTGAAAAAGATTTTTACAAACTTATGAACAACTCTGTATTTGGCAAGACAATGGAAAATCTGCGCAAGCGAACTGATATAAAATTAATCCGAACTGATGGATCTGAGAATGAGAGGATAAGAAAAATAATAGCTAAGCCTAACTTTAACAGGCGCATAAAATTCTCAGATGATTTATCAGCAGTGCATGTAAACAAAACAAAATTAACATTAAACAAACCAATCTATGTTGGAATGTCAGTATTTGATTTATCAAAGTATATGATGTATGATTGGTATTATAATACACTGAAAAAAATATATGGAAGCGACTGTACTTTAATATACACAGATACTGACAGCTTGCTCGTAGATATAAAAACAGAAGATGCATACAAAGATATGGATGAAATGTAAGATGAATATGATCTAAGTGAATATCCTGATGATCATCCAATGCACGATGATACAAATAAAAAAGTATTAGGTAAAATGAAAGAGGAATGTAATGGTGTTGCTATAGCTGAGTATGTTGGATTAAGACCCAAGTTATATTCTATTCTGCGATCTGATGAAAAGCTCATTAAAACAGCAAAGGGTGTAAAACAATATGTACTTGCTAAACACATCAATTTTGAAAACTACAAAGATGCATTATTCAACAAGAAAAAATATACTCATGAAATGAATATGATGCGATCAATAAAGCATCAAATATATGGCATAACAGTAAACAAAGTTACCTTGTCACCATTTTACTCAAAAAGATATATCCGAGAAGATGGAATTACAACTGATGCACATGGTTTCTATAAAAACTTATGAATTTGGGTATCAGCAGGAACAATAAGTAATTCTTCTTTGACAAATCCTCTCTGTGGCGCTGGTGCTTTCAAATAATAAACTCTTATACCTTGCGTCACCATATAACTTTTAATCTTGTGAATATCTACACTCCACATTGGATCAGTTGCTCTGCGTCTTCCACCTTCTTGTTCCCCGGGTTGATATAAATATCTTACACTTGCATTCATACAGATAGGATCATCTTTTAATATTTTTGTTTCAACAGGAGGAGGCTTTTTTGTCTCTGCATTTATTGCTTTAACAACTTCTGGTAATCTCTTTACCCATTCTCTATTACGTTTTTGCGAATCTATTTCCTTAGCATACTGATAACCAAACAATCTTTCAGCTAATGTTCTGTTAAATCTTTCCACTAAAGCTTGGTCTCTGTGTATTTCTGTTCTGCCCCGTCTGATATTTACTTTATGTTTTGCCATCAACTGCGATACTGCACCCACAAATTCTCTGCCTGGATCCACTTGTAATAACTTTGGATATTTCAAATGTCGACTGTATATTTTCTCAAATGCTTTAGCAACTTCTTTACTATCCTTGGAAGTCAGCGGCTCTGCTTCTTTATATCTACTTGCAATATCAACCACAGTCAACGCATATTTATATGTTTTGCGTCTAAAAGTATCATGCGGTAAAAATAACAAATCAGCTTGATGCACTCCATTCTTAGCAGAAACATCAAACCTGGGTCTAACTATTTTCTTTGGCGCAGGTAAATAAATCTGCCACACAGCTTGTTTCTTTAAAAATTCTAATGCCTTTTTTTCACTATTCTGTTGATCCGGAGATGGTGTATAAAAATCACTTAACTTGGGCTCCGGTTCTAAAAGCAAATGTTTGCCAGTTGTATAATAATACTGTTTCATAGCTTGGTCCACATCATCAAAAGTCTGCTCTGCATGATGCTCTTTTGCAGTTGCTTGTTAATAAAATCTAATCTCTCTGTTCTTTTTTTATTCCACGCCGCTTGTGCTGCTTCCAATTGTTCTACGGCTTTGTCATGCCTTTGTCTTTCCTCATCTAAATGACTTCCCATGTTTGAAAAGAAATAATTTGAACCGCTAAATGCCAATGCATTTGTTAATGCGCCACCTATCATCATTGCTACTGCACTTGCCATTTTTTTATATATATATTTTTTAAAATTATTTCATAATATCCGCAGGAATAATACCTTGCTTAATCAGCATATCCTTTGTAGCCATTGCTAACATTATATCCACAGACAGCATCCCAACATCTACCATATTAAAATCCACTTTAGGGGCTGGTCGTTTTAGTAGTTTTCTGCCATTTTCAGAATATCCAATAGTTAAAAGTGTTTCCACTCCAGCGAGATACATCATATTTACAATTTGTTTTCCGTCAATACTTGTTGCCATTTTTTTTATATGATTATTTTTTTAAAATAAATTATTAAAAATCAAACGGGTCTTTTGGTGCAACATGAACAGGTTGCACAGCTACAGGTTGCGTAGCAGATTTTTTGTAATAAATATACAAACCCAACCCAGCAATGCCTAATAAAACCAGACACGGTGGAATATAATTTTTGTATACGTTTATTTTGATTTCTGGTTCCTCTTAATCTATTAAGCCGTGCTTCATATCTGCAGTAAAGTTTGTTAATTTCATCTGGTGGCATGCCATCTATGTTTGTGAGTTGTATGTCCTTACCCAAATATTGACGACTACCACCGCCAGCCACTATGGCTGATAATCTTTCTTTTTTTGTTTCTTGTTGCTTTGATTCATCTGGTTCCATCTGTTCCGATATATTTTGTAATAGTTCTTCCGCATTCATTTTTATATTATTAATCTTATTTTTTATCTTGAAATAAATATAAAATACAAAACAACTAGCAGCGATATTCATGCAACTAGTAATTGTTAGTATTGTTAATAGCATTGTTATTAAGATTGCTATTTTTTCTATTAACATTATTAATTTGCTGTAAGCATTGCTATTGACATTACTAATTTGCTATGAGCAATGCTATTAGCAATACTATATTTATGGTCAGTATTGCTATTAACATTGCTACTTTGCTGTTAGTATTACTATTAGCAACAGTTGTAAAAAAAGGTATTATACCTGCGTAAAATAAGTATATTTTGTAATAATAAAAAAAATATTATATAAGAAAAAAATGGATTTGAAAATAACAGACGGTGAGATTAGTGATTATAACAAAAATAAAATAGCACTGGATGTTATGACAAGAGATGACGTAAAATGTTGTATATGTGTTTCAGAAAGTGATTTTTTACAAACGTACTAAAAAGGTGCACATGAAACGCCTGTAAAAGGATGGCGTAGAATATTTTATATGTGAGCCAAGAGGGTATGTTTTACAAGCCCCGGAAAACATGAGTAGTGATGTTGTACCGATATAGTTTGGTGCATTGAGTGCATTGATTATATGGGCACTCTAGTTTTTATTTTTGAAAAAAATTATTCAACCCAATAACCAGTTGGTTGGTCAGTCCTCAATATCAACTTCGAATATTTAGTCTTTGCTAAAGCTTTTCTTATTCTGATTCTCTCCTCCAACGTCGGAATAACATCATTTTCTCTCAAAAAAATTTCATAACTATCTCTGTCCTTGGTGTAAAATATACACAACCATTTGGCTTGCTCTCTCAAATCTTTCAATACAGAATTATATCTCTGTGAAATGACCCACACTGATTGTTTGGCGTGGCGACCAGAGAATGCCAACTCTGATAACATATCTTTTTTTTTTTGTTAATTCTTTTGTGGCTGAGCAATCGTCAATAATGTATAATGTGGGCTGGCCAGCATATTGTTTGAAAAAGAAACGCAACAGTTCTTGTAACATTTCTTTACCGTTGCTCACGGGATTGACAATTATTATTTTTTTATCTTTAGGGTTTTTCACATCTCCTATCCAGGATCTGTTTTTATAAGCCTCGTTCCACTCTATGGTTGGACACAATATAATTATATGTTTAAAAACTCCAACATACTCTTGTTCAAGTATGTCAAGAACAAACTCTGTTTTACCACAGCCTGTCTGACCACAAATAATGGCACTGTGTGAATATTTAGGATATTTTTGTTGCAAACTAGTATCCTGCTTCTTTGAATCTTCCATCTTCGAAATTGATTTGCGCATCTTGTATTATATATAGATAAATATTTAAAGTTTGATCTGCATCTGCTTTTTTATTTATTAATATCGTTATGCCTTCACTGCCGTTTTCTATTCTTCTTCCACTGCCGTGTAATAAATTGTCATCACATGTTCTAAGGTCAAGCCACAAAGCATATGATTTTGTCAAATAAGTCTCAAGAGAAACACTGGTAAAGTTTAAGTCCCTCGCTGCTATTTCTGTCTCTTTGTTTCTTTTTGATGTCAAGGCAAAATATTTGTTAATTTCATCACAATGTTGATATGCCCTCATGCCCTGACTATACAACTGATTTGGTACTCCCTCTATTGTCATTTCAACCTTTTCAATCTTTGGGTTGTAAAAGGATTCTGTGCTTGTTCTTTCTGGGTCTTCAAACAGCATTAAAATACCTTTCATGCTCCGTGCTGGTACATTAATGTTGATGTTCCAAAGAGTATCAGATTTGTTTGCTATTATTTTTCTATGTCGCAAGATACGATCATACATAAATGACATCTTACCATTGGTTTGCTGTCTTATTTGTCTGGCTAATTCAACATCACTAACTGTATCAAATATCAAGCAGATATTTTTTATTACATAAGATGCATCAGCATCAGTGCTTTTGATAACTTTTTTATAATCGTTAAACGTTAATTCATATTCTAACCTATCACCAAGCCCCGCTTGATAAAATGGCATATGACTTTCTAACATTTCAAAGTCCAGTGGAATACAAAATCTATTTCCATAAGCTGCTGCTATAGCTTCATCTCCGGTGTCTGAGGAAGCATCTCCCGCGCTAACTCTATGTTTTAGCATGTTTGATTTACCAATACCTTGGTAAGCTGTGTTTAATCGTTCAGTAGGGCTTTTCCATAAATCTACATAACAATGATATATATCACTGTCATCTATTGACATGACTTCGTTGCCACTTATTCTTATTGTCATTTTTTTTACAATTGTTCTACCCAGATTTTGAAATAGAGTAGCGTTGGCGTCTGTTCTGCTTTTAAGTTCTATTTCAAAGGCAAGACGAGCAGTACGAGGAACTATCACATCATTAGTACTTAGATTGGGAAATCTTACAAGCAGTTGCTGGTTTTGGTCTATTGTTGATGGATTATTAGTTATTACTACACTTGTGCGGATGCACCATGAGGTTCTCTTAGTTTTCTATGAGGGTTGAGTTTGTTTCCGTAAGCCGACATTGTTTTTATTTTTAAATATATTTTTTAAAATTAAATAAAATAAACAATGGCTGAAGGAGGATTTGATTTTGACAATCCTACTTACGATCGAGGTGATTATAATGAATACTTTGAGGATGATATACCTATGGTTCCAGATGAGCCTGTTCTAAGAAGTCTTCTTAATCAAAGCGACCATATTGCTGACCTTCGAGGAGAGCTGTCAGAAATCACACTTGAAACATACAAGAAAAATCTTGTAAAATCCTTTTATAATGAAATAGGAAAACGATATAAAATGGCACCGGACAAAATGGATTATGACCAGTTTGTGGTATCAGGTGATGGTAAAACATTATACTGGATTGTTGGTGATAGGGAAATAAGAATAACTGCCAGGCAAGGCTCTTTTACATTTCTTGCTCTTGGTTCTTTGGCAAATGAATATAACAGAGTTGTTGGCTCTGGGGGAACAATGGCAATAAGACAATTTTTGAATTTGCCGGAGTATGACAGTAAAACAAAAGTATCACAAAAATGTAGACAAGTATTGGAGAGCACAATAAACGATTTACCAGATAATGTGGATGTTATTTCATTACAAGATTTATCAAGTGTTGGGAATGACACAGCACAGTCAATGGAAAGTGCTCTTTATGACTGGGATGTAATTGAGCGTCCTGATGTTGAAACACAAATAAATATAGACAGGCGTGAAATGGATGGAATAGTAAAGGCGATGACAACTGTCAAGGAATAACTCACCAATAACGTGGCAAAACTCACACAACTTGATAAAGACATAACAAGAGAAAAACAAAAGTTAGAACAAGCTAAGACTGATAATGATGAATTCCAGATAAAAAGAATTAGCGATCGCATCAAAAACCTTGAAGATGAGAGAGGTGCAAGAATGGATGTCATTAATGAAAACAGAGAAGCTTTTCGTAATCAAGTAAGCAGGATAAAAGAGACAATAAACAAAATGTTAAATGAGGATACAACTCTTGGTGAGAGGATTAAAACCTTGTTTAGGGAGCAAGGTATTACTATTGTTAGTATCCTGACTGCGTTTGGTATGATTCTTGGGTGATAATTAATTCTATTATTCCCACATCAAGTGCTGCTTCAACTCCAACTCCAACTCCAACCCCAAAGCCTGATCCATCAAGTGTAAAAGATTGGATAAAAAAACAATTATTTAATCTTGGTAAACTTCTTGCCAACCTAGCTGGTAAAGCTGCTGCAGCACTTCCAGGAGTTATTGGTGCAATAGTATCATGGCTTTTATCTGCAACAGGTAATGTTATAAATAGGCTTGGTAACAATCTATGGGCTTTGCTTGTGTTTGTTTCCGGGTTGTTGGATGTGGCAGCCAAAGAGTGGTTTAGTAAATCTCGTAAATAAGTAATGCAGCAAGACCTATTACTATAGTACCAACAATTATGGTTGTTTTGTTATCTTCGTGTTCAATCGCTATTTTTTGTATTTCTGGTGTGTTATGTTCCACAGTTTTATGTATTGATTTATCAGAATGTTCTGGTAAAAATTTCTTTGTTGTGGTGCCTTGAAAAGGTTGAATAATTTTTGGTGGCACTGGTTTTACATTTACATCAGTATTCAATCCTAATGCTTGTGCATCGGTTGCTATTACAATTTCATTATTGTAGTCTTGTATTATTCCGATTCTTAATTCCATGTCGCTTGGAGACATGTACAATCCACTTCCATAGACACAATTTACTTTACTTCTTGCATATTTTAGAGTGTTTTCATATCTTGAAATTTGACTGGGCAAGTCGATGGGGCTATTTATTGCGTCCTCTACATTTGCTAAAAATTGTTTCTGTGCATCAAATGCTGTTCCAGTTCCAAGTATATCTGTTCTTGTTTGCGATTGCGAACCAAGAATTGCCCAGCAGTATGTTCTTATGCTGTCATTGATTCTTTCTGCTCCAGCTCTTGTAAATCCCGCAGAATTATCTAGTATAAAAGTAGACCAGCTGTTGTCAGCCTCAGATCCTTGTGCAATGTAATCAATGTGATATGTTTTATCACTCTCATAGACTGTAAAACTCATCGTTTTGTTGTCGTATACAGTATTTACCAAAGGATGATAACCAATATTTGTCCAGTAATTATAAATTGTTCCTAGACCATTATTATAGCTTTGTTTCTGTCTCCAGTCTGAATTTAAGTCAATGTTAAACTCCTTGCATATTCTTTCGTATGCGTTTCGGTTATATGTGTTATTAAATGCATTCCAATTTGAGTCTTGTGGCATTGCTACACTCATCTCAAATAATATTCTTCTAACTTGGTAATAGACATGAAATCGAAATAACGAACCAACCAAAGTATCAGCTTTTAAATGGTTGTTGAAATCAATACCACATCCAGTTGTCGCACACCAAATAGCAAAGTTTAACTGGTTTTGCCAAAATAACATCCAATCTGTTCCCCATCGTTGGACTATAGCATCTGATTTAACGTATGGGAGTTTGTATTTTTCAAAGACATTGGAAAATGATGCTTTAAAGCCTTTAGCGTCTGATGTAATGACTATGTTTTAATTTATTTTATCTATCACTTTCTTGCTAAAAGTATTTGAATAGTGAGCATCTGGGTTATATTTGAATTCTTTAGAAATCATTTTTTATTTTGTATTTTTATATATATATATTAAAAAAAAAATGTTTCATACAATTTCAAACATAGACAACTCTATTAACTTACAACAGTATATCGATAATAGAGATGGAACTAAGCGCGTTGGATTAAAAAGTTTTACATACACTATCGGTTGGTATAATATTATTCATGAAACCATAAAGACACGAAACCCAGATAAAATAAAACATGTAGTAGGTGGACTTTATAACTTTCAAGACTTGGTAGAAAGTTTTAAAGCGCTAAATGAAAATATTATCCTGGACAGTATTAAGCAAATTGGTGTAGCCATTGTACATGTACATCCGCCAATAGAGGCACGAATGTCAAGCGGTCTTTCACATATGCTGGGATTCAAGGACAGAAAATGTGAAAGACCGCTTGACATTTATGTACTAATATGGCGGATTACCCAATTAATTTAGCTCCTTATAAACAGCTATATGTTCATCTGGAACAAGTTAATACGAGTAGTAATTATTTCAATGGCGCACCAAGCACTATTATAGGGGTTGTGCCTGTAGTAAATAAGCAGTATGGAGATATTGTATATACAAGTTTTTATCCTGAATATCACTGTCTTATGAATGGTGCAATTTCTGAATTAAAAATAGAAGTCAGAGATGAGTATGGCAACAAGATAGATAATCGCGGTTTGCCTATGAGTTGTGTTTTAGAAATTATTTAAAAAATATATTTTTATAAAAAAAACAATGAGTATATATGGACCAACAAGACCTAAAAAAACAGAAGACTTAGAGGCTTTGATAAATGATGTTCAAAATTTATATAGGCGAATTGTGCCTTTTGTTGACCAGTTTAATCATTTAAAAAATAGAGTTGATAATTTTAAATATGGAATTATAACAATATTTGCAGAGGCTAAGGGTCCACTTGTGTCAAACAGAATACTCTCATTTGGTAACGGCGGGGCAGAAAAAAATGTGGGGCATGTAATGACACGCCGTGGACGAATTATGGGAATAGGTTTAGCATGTGAACGATTAGTTGGTGACGTATCTGTAATAGTTTCTGTCAATGGTGTTGAACAACCAAACTATGGCATAACGCTTCACATCATCCAACGCAATCATGATAACTTTGATAAACCTTTAGAGATTGGCGCTGGTTCTGTTGTTAACTTTGTATGCAAGGTTGCTAACGCTACAGCTGTAAATACGGTGGCATCATTATTAATTGAATTAATTTAATTTTTTATTTATTAATAAAAAATGAAGCAACCAACAGCACCAAGTTTATATCCTGAGTTGCCAGTGGAAGACGGACAAAATTATAGATTACAAAAGATTTCAGAAATTGAAAAAAAGTTAATAACAGAACGAGATATACGTCAGTCACTTTATAAAAAATATAAACGTGGTATTAATATTACAGATGGAATTGACACTACCTTGATATCTGCAGGTGTTATTATGGCTTGGATTGGATTTGCTATTCCAGTTTTGCTACCTTTAGAAATAGCAGCAATAGTATGTGGAGCTACAGGTGTTTGTGTTAATTTTATCAGACGCAAGCTTAATGTAAAAGCTCAAAAACATCATGAAATAAAAACTTTGGCAGAGGCTAAGTTAAATAGTATAAAGCAGTTAATATCAAAAGCGTTGATTGATGCACAAATATCTGATCAAGAGTTTAAGATGATTTTAGATGAGTTAGATAAATATTATAGTTTAAAAAAAGACACCAAACAAAAAAAGGCTAAAATAAGTGAAGCTCAAAAAAAAGAACTAGTGGAACAGGGAAGAAAAGAAGCAATGGCAACATTACAAAAAAGTCTAAAAAGTGTGTAATAAATTGTTTTAGTAATGTGTATGAGTACGATCCACCACCTTTGTATTCAAGGTCAGAAAATTGTTTATTTAAATGTAATTTTAATAACAAATCAACAAATTTGTTTTGTATTAAAAAAACTTTTTATAATTTTAATAGCTATAAAAAAATATTAAACTTGCAATCTTCACTACCCCTATTTTAAAAAAGTTTTAATAAATCAAGTAAAATCACCATAAAATGGTGAATTAGGTGTAAATTTCAACTTTTATTAAAAAATCTCAAAATATAACTCTAACCCAGCTTATTTCAAGAGTGGATTTTTGGGTGGATTTTGGGGTTGTTTGGGTCATATTCGTTTTGGTCCAGAAACCCCAATTTATATATATATTTTGGCCCCGCCCCGGGGGTCACAGTTTCACATAGACTTATATAAGAAAACAATTCAAAATTCTTTTTATCTAAAACTACAAGAGCCAGAGGTTTAATATTTTGCATTTACTACAAGCTTATGGTCCTTTACTAAGATTGTTCAAATGGTGACCCTCGGGTACCATTTGGCCACATCCCAGGGGTCAAATGTTTTACATAGACTTGTATAGGGAAACACTTAAAAAAAGCTTCTTCTCTGAAACTACAAGAGCCAGAGGTTTAATATTTTGATTTGCTATAAGCGTATGGTCCTCTACCAAGTTTGTTCAACTTGTGACCATGGGGTCACATTTGGTCCCGCCCCAGGGGTCACATGTTTTATATAGACTTGTATAGGGAATACTTGACAAATCGTCTTCTTTGGAACTACAAGAGCCAGCGGTTTAATATTTTGCACTTACTATAAGCCTATGGTCCTTTACCAAGTTTGTTCAAATGGTGATCATGGGGTCACATTTGGCCACGCCCCAGGAGTCACATGTTTTACATAGACTTGTATAGGGAAAAAACTCCTCTCTGAAACTGCAAGAGTCAGAGGTTTAATATTTTGCATTTGCTATAAGCTTATCAGCATCAGTTTATGGTCCTCTACTAAAAAGAAATATAAAAAGATCGGACAGGGAAAGTAGCATTCAAGGAGGACAGTCAACCACAAAACACAGAAACAAACACGCAAACAGACAAACAAGAAGGCAAAAGCAATAATAAATACAAACGACATCACAAACACAAAAGGGTTGACAATAGGGCTACCGCCTTGGAACGGTCAGTGGCAAAGTATGCCACTGGGGGTTTAAACCGGTTCTAGGGTGCACCAAACCTCACACTTACCCTACTGTCATCCCATTAAAACAGGACAGTGTAAATAAAGAAATCCCCGCCATGATCTAATCTCTAACCAACAAGGAAGCATCAATAGGCAATATAGGTAAAACACAAATATGCTCGTGTAAATATAATACAAAAAAACAATAGCCTAGAAAGCCACAATGAAGGTACTCAATGACTTGGCAGAAGCCACAGCAGTAAGAGAATAAACCATTAAGGGCACGACAAGAAAGATCATGGACAAACATCAAACGCCACCGTCCCAATGGGCTTAAGGTAGGCGTCATCATAGGGTCCACAGCCTGCCCGGTCATCGTACAATTAAAGAGGAATGCAGAGTGGCGAACTGTTAAAGGGTCCACTACTAAGTTTGTTCAAATGGTGACCCTGGGGTCAAATTTGGCCCCGCCCTGGGGGTCACAGTTTTACATAGACTTATATAAAAAAAACAATTCAAAATTCTTTTATCTAAAACTGCAAGCGCCAGAGGTTTAATAGTTTGCATTTACTACAAGCTTATGGTCCTTTACTAAGTTTGTTCAAATGGTGACCCTCGGGTCACATTTGGCCACATCCCAGGGGTCACATGTTTTACATAGACTTGTATAGGGAAACATTTAAAAAAATCTTCTTCACTGAAACTACAAGAGCCAGAGGTTAAATATTTTGAATTTGCTATAAGCGTATGGTCCTCTACCAAGTTTGTTCAACTTGTGACCATTGGGTCACAATTGGTCCCGCCCCAGGGGTCACATGTTTTATATAGACTTGTATAGGGAAATACTTGAAAAATCGTCTTCTTTGGAACTACAAGAGCCAGCGGTTTAATATTTTGCACTTACTATAAGCGTATGGTCCTTTACCAAGTTTGTTCAAATGGTGATCATGGGGTCACATTTGGCCACGCCCCAGGGGTCACATGTTTTACATAGACTTGTATCGGGAAAAAAACTCTTCTCTGAAACTGCAAGAGTCAGAGGTTTAATATTTTGCATTGGCTATAAGCTTATCAGCATCAGTTTATGGTCCTCTACTAAAAAGAAATATAAAAAGATCGGACAGAGAAAGTAGCATTCAAGGAGGACAGTCAACCACAAAACACAGAAACAAACACGCAAACAGACAAACAAGAAGGCAAAAGCAATAATAAACGCAAACGACATCACAAACACAAAAGGGTTGACAATAGGGCTACCGCCTTGGAACGGTCAGTTGCAAAGTAGGCCACTGGGGGTTTAAACCGGTTCTAGGGTGCACCAAACCTCACACTTACCCTACTGTCATCCCATTAAAACAGGACAGTGTAAATAAAGAAATCCCCGCCATGATCTAATCTCTAACCAACAAGGCAGCATCAATAGGCAATATAGGTAAAACACAAATATGCTGGTGTAAATATAATACAAAAAAACAATAGCCTAGAAAGCCACAATGAAGGTACTCAATGACTTGGCAGAAGCCAGAGCAGTAAGATAATAAACCATTAAGGGCAAGACAAGAAAGATCATGGACAAACATCAAACGCCACCGTCCCAATGAGCTTTAGGTAGGCGTCATCATAGGGTCCACAGCCTGCCCGGTTATCGTACAATTAAAGAGGAAAGCAGAATGGCGAACTGTTAAAGGGTCCACTACTAAGTTTGTTCAAATGGTGACCCTGGGGTCAAATTTGGCCCCGCCCCGGGGGTCACAGTTTTACATAGACATATAAGAAATCAATTCAAAATTCTTTTTATCTAAACCTGCAAGAGCCAGAGGTTTAATATTTTGCATTTACTACAAGCTTATGGTCCTTTACTAAGTTTGTTCAAATGGTGACCCTGGGGTCACATTTGGCCACATCCCAGGGGTCGCATGTTTTACATAGACTTGTATAGGGAAACATTTTAAAAAATCTTCTTCTCCGAAACTACAAGAGCCAGAGGTTTAATATTTTGAATTTGCTATAAGCGTATGGTCCTCTACCAAGTTTGTTCATTTTGTGACCATGGGGTCACATTTGGTCCGCCCCGGGGGTCACATGTTTTATATAGACTTGTATAGGGAAATATTTGACAAATCGTCTTCTTTGGAACTACAAGAGCCAGCGGTTTAATATTATGCACTTACTATAAGCGTATGGTCCTTTACCAAGTTTGTTCAAATGGTGATCATGGGGTCACATTTGGCCGCGCCCCAGGGGTCACATGTTTTACATAGACTTGTATAGGGATAAAAACTCTTCTCTGAAACTGCAAGAGTCAGAGGTTTAATATTTTGCATTTGCTATAAGCTTATCAGCATCAGTTTATGGTCCTCTACTAAAAAGAAATATAAAAAGATCGGATAGGGAAAGTAGCATTCAAGGAGGACAGTCAACCACAAAACACAGAAACAAACACGCAAACAGACAAACAAGAGGCAAAAGCAATAATAAATGCAAACGACAAACACAAAAGGGTTGACAATAGGGCTACCGCCTTGGAACGGTCAGTGGCAAAGTAGGCCACTGGGGGTTTAAACCGGTTCTAGGGTGCACCAAACCTCACACTTACCCTACTGTCATCCCATTAAAACAGGACAGTGTAAATAAAGAAATCCCCGCCATGATCTAATCTCTAACCAACAAGGCAGCATCAATAGGCAATATAGGTAAAACACAAATATGCTGGTGTAAATATAATACAAAAAAACAATAGCCTAGAAAGCCACAATGAAGGTACTCAATGACTTGGCAGAAGCCAGAGCAGTAAGAGAATAAACTATTAAGGGCACGACAAGAAAGATCATGGACAAACATCAAACGCCACCGTCCCAATGGGCTTTAGGTAGGCATCTCATAGGGTCCACAGCCTGTCCGGTCATCGTACAATTAAAGAGGAAAGCAGAGTGGCGAACTGTAAAAGGGTCCACAACTAAGTTTGTTCAAATGGTGACCCTGGGGTCAAATTTGACCCCGCCCCGGGGGTCACAGTTTTACATAGACTTGTATAAGAAAACAAATCTAAATTCTTTTCATCTAAAACTACAAGAGCCAGAGGTTTAATATTTTGCATTTACTACACGCTTATGGTCCTCTACCAAGTTTGTTCAAATAGTGACCCTGGGGTCACATTTGGCCCCACCACAGGGATCATATGTTTTATATAGGCTTATATAGGGAAATACATAAAAAGTCTTCTTCTCTGAAACTACATGAGTCAGAGGTTTAATATTTTGCATTTGCTGTTAGCTTATGATCCTCAACCAAGTTTGTTCAAATAGTTCTCCTGGGATCACATTTGGCCCCGCCACAGTGGTCACATGTTTTATATAGACTTCTACAGGAAAATACTTAAAAAATCTCTGAAACTACAGGAGAGGTTCTTGATTAAATGTTCAATAAAGGTCAAGTTTCATCAATAAGCACGTATGACTTCTCTACACGATATACAACCTTACCACATCACCTTATTAAAGACAAGCTAATTTCTCTTATTTAAAAAACGTTCGCTAAAGAAAATACTACATTTTTGGCATGTAATAATAATAAAGCGTTTTTTACTAACGGCAGTTTAGACCATTATACTATGTGGACTTGCTATGAAGTTTGTGAAGAACTATGTTATTGAAGCCTTTAATGACACCTCTCGGTATCTGGATGACATATTGAACATTGACAACCCTTTCTTTCCAGCTATGGTTAATAATATTTATCCTAAAGAACTTCAGCTTAACAAAGCTAATATATCTGATAATAACTCTTCTTTTCTTGATTTAGATCTCTCGACTGAAAATCGTGAAATAATTAGCAAAATCTATGACAAGAGAGATGATTTTAATTTTGACATTGTCAATTATCCCCACTTGGATGGGGATGTTCCCCGAGCAACTTATTATGGGATGGATGTGTCTCAACTTATTCGTTTTGCAAGAGCTTGTACTCGAGTTGAGAAGTTTATTATTCGTAATCTTTTTATAACTAAAAAGCTACTCAATCAGGGTTACCGTTACTATAAACTTCGTAACACCTTTGCAACATTTTAGTATCGTAACCCTGATCTTCTTTCCAAATAAAAAAGTAATTTAAGGACTCTTATGCGACAAGGACTATCACAACATGACTTCTATGGTGATGTGATTTATAAACTTCGTAAGATTCTTGGTCATGATCACTTTCATACTATCTTTGTTAAACTTGTTAAAAAGTTTATCAAAAGAGGTTATGAACCTATCATTTTGCAACGTACTGCATGCTTGGTAATGGACACTTTTACAGTTCGCCACTATGCTTTCCTCTTTAATTGTACGATGACCGGACAGGCTGTGGACCCTATGATGACGCCTACCTAGAGCCCATTGGGACGGTGGCGTTTGATGTTTGTCTATGATCTTTCTTGTCGTGCCCTTAATGGTTTATTCTCTTGTTGCTCTGGCTTCTGCCAAGTCATTGAGTACCTTCATTGTGGCTTTCTAGGCTATTGTTTTTTTGTATTATATTTACACGAGCATAGTTGTGTTTTACTTATAGTGGCTATTGATGCTGCCTTGTTGGTTAGCGATTAGATCATGGCGGGGATTTCTTTATTTACACTGTCCTGTTTCAATGGGATGACAGTAGAGTAAGTGTGAGGTTTGGTGCACCCTAGAACCGGTTTAAACCCCCAGTGGCCTACTTTGCCACTGACCGTTCCAAGGCGGTAGCCCTATTGTCGACCCTTTTGTGTTTGTGATGTCGTTTGCATTTATTATTACTTTTGCCTTCTTGTTTGGCTGCTTGCTTGTTTGTTTCTGTGTTTTGTGGTTGACGTCCTCCTTGAATGCTACTTTCCCTGTCCGATCTTTTTATATTTCTTTACAAGAGCCAGGTTTAATATTTTGCATTTACTATAAACTTATGGTCCTCTACCAAGCCTGTTCAGATGGTGATCATGGAGTCACATATGGCCCCGCACCAGAGGTCACATGTTTTACCAAGACTTAAATAAGAACATTTTATAAAAAATCTTCTTCTCAGAAACAGCTTGGTCAATTTTGACCAAACTTCATATAGATGATCCTTAGGTGAATGTTTTTCAAATTTGTTAAATTAGGTAAACACGACATCCAAGATGGCCGCCATAGAAACATCTTTCAATTACTTCTTGTACACTGTGAGGCTAAGGCCGTGGGTTCAAATCCCACTAGAGGTAAACGTTTTTTGTTTTGTTTTTGTATTCTTAATTTTCATTATCGTTGCCTGTTTGGATGCGTTATTTCTTTTTCTTTTTTAATTTTTCTAATGTTTGTATATAAAGATTTTGCATATTTTACATATACTTATATAGGTGAGACTTAACAAATATTCTTCTCTGAAATTACAAGAGCCAGAGGTTTAATGATTTGCGTTTTTTATAGGCTTATTTTCCTCTACCAAATTTGTTCAAATGGTGACCCATGGGTCACATTTGACCCTGCACCAGGGATCCAATGTTTTGTTTGCACTTGTAAAAAGGTATTAAAAATGGAATTTCATGATGAAACCCCTTGATATAAAAGAGCCATTTTAGCTTGTAAAGCATCCACAGGCCCTCTTGTTGTCTTGTTCTTCTTTATTATTATTAATGATCCCTAACCCCTGGTCTATCAAGTTTGCTCATTTGAAGTCCCTGGTATCAAAGATGGCTGCAACGCCTGGGTCTAAAGTTAGTATGTAGAGATGTTGCATGTTCTTACATAAGGAAAGACTTAAATGAAAACATCTTCAATCAGCATTTGTGAGCAAACAGTTTTTTCATCATTGCAAACATCCTCAGGTGATTGATTCAGGGCCATCTTGGCCCTTTTGTTTAACATAAAGACTCACGTTATCGTAAATATATCACCTTATACTCTTTATTTTTCAATGGTACACGAATAGTATATGGAAGAATGGAGAATATATATACATCAAGTTTCAGGTTAAAATCTCTAGGAAATAATAATTAGGGTTTCCATGCAATCTCTCTGTTGAAATTGCATTTCAAATTCTACTCTAAAACAACATCTTATACATGTATTGTATTACACGGTTTGTTGAGATTTACATCAATGCAAGATTAATTTATATATATATATATATATATATATATATATAGGGAGAAACATTATATTATATATATATATATATATATATATATAGATATATATATATATATATTCAGAAATAAAAGCTGAACATAATTGCATTTTGACTTTCATCTATCATCATTTAAACACTGATAAATACATGTACCATGAATCCAATCGTGATCTGGTTCATTTTTTAATAGGAACCAGCCTAACAAAGAATATTTACAACAACTTCAAATGGACACACATCAAACTAAGAATTGAAATGATGATTTAATATTGTTATTAGAAAATGCGTTGTTTTGAAATAGCCTCTGTAGGGGTTACCGTTCACAAAAAAACATGGACAGATTCTTGTTTTCATAAAAAGGAGATATAAGGTCCTATATTTCATAATACTTTTAGGTTAAAGTGAAATAAGACTGTAGCCTGACCCTTTTATCTGAAACAAAATAACTGTTAACATAAAGGGACAGAACCTTATAAAAAAGTTCATACTTCTTACTACAGTTGTTTATCTTTCATTTAAACTTCATGATAAACTTGGTGGTTGACTGTCCTCCTTAAATGTTACTTTCCCTGTCCCATCTTTTTATATTTCTTGGTATTATGAATGTAAACAAGCAATTTTAATTCTCTAATTGAAGGATATGCAATCTTGCAAGTCCAGCCACATCAATGACATTAAAACGTATAGTAACCCATCATAGACGCCTGACTTAACCGAAGTATACATATCTTATTTTCTCATATAAAAGTCAGACATAGTCGAAAGTTGGAATTATTGAATATAGAATTTATTAATGAATAAAAAATGATTATGTAATTCAATATCAACAACAAAATTCAATTAGGAGAAATTAAAATAAATTAATAATAATAATAATATCTTTATTTCAAGAAGATAACATATTTGACTACAAGCCAGTCTAACATATGGTCATTAGACAAAATAGAATATATTTACAGTTTATACAAACATCATTAAAACAATGGTACAAAAAAATAAAATGAATAAAATATGTCTAGAAACTTCATGATTTTTCTAAAAAGGTGGTATTTGAGATACATTGATTACGACTGATTCAACCTTTAGGTGATGTGTATACAATATAAAACCAATATTTAAAACTCGCCAATTGTATTTGTTTTTAACAATATAAATATTAAAATTTTAAAAATTACCTTTTAACACTTAAAGAATTACGTACATATTGTCAAGTAAGTGAACATTGTACACGTGCATATATTGTGAATGACGTAGGTAATACATTGGTAATGAAGTTGTCAAATTGCATATATAACAAATCATTTAAACAACACAATAAATATTGCTATAAGATGATCGTAACAATTAAAAGTGATGGTATATTGATTAAATATGCAAGTGATCTTGAATATATTTTCTTTAAATTTTTCATAAAATCCTTTACTGGTCATATAATGCATTATAACACTTTAGTATACTTCTTTTTCCTACATTTGTCTGTGAATTTCCACCTATAAATCAGTATGTTTATAAATATGCCATATATGGTAATTTAGAACTGTGAACTTTCAAATGATCGTCTGTTTGTTTGTCATTTGATTTTGATATTTTTCACCGTTGACCACGATTTTCAGAACGGAATAATAATGAGTGTTTGCAGCTGGATGCAACTTAGTTGTCCTACGGTATGCATAATTGCCATACCGTTTCACAAGGCCTATTACGAAGAAAATAGCTGTGTAATTACCCGATAGCGGATGGCCATTCCATAGATGTTACTTCAAACCTCGTGTAACTCTTATGAAGCAACCACATATCTTTAAACGGATTTCCCTCCCTTTAATTTTATTTTCTGACACAGTTTGTTATGATTCTGTTTGTTTACATGTTAATTAACTTATTCGCTTGATAAGAAATTTTACAGGTTACTTATCATTTGTTATAACATGATTTACACCATTTTAAATAGCCTCAGAGATAACAGAGTAAAAGTGAAACCAGTAATTTAAGGACTCGTTCTAAACTATTACAGAACTTGTCGTCAGTTAATGTACAGTTTAAGCTGTAATGTACAGTTTAAACTGCATATTTACATTCACTCCTTTATACTTCCTGTTAAAAAAAGCGTCATATTTCGAATAAACTTCACTTTTCGGTAGTTGGACCTATCTGCATACGCAGTGGTTGACCTATTTACAGCTCGCCGCTATGCTTCCTCTTTGGTTTTGCGATGACCCGACATATTGTAAACCTTATAATGACATCTACCTAAATCCTGAAAAGGAAGGTAAGGTTTCATGTTTGACTTTCACCTTGTCTTTTGTGCTCTTAACTATGAAATCTCTCCGGCCGGGTCATACCAAATACTTCATAAACAACTGGTAGCTCCATATGTAGCCTAACGTTGTGCATATAAAGGGTAGTTCTAGGACTGGTTGGCCCGGTTTGATTCAAATGTAATTACTTGAACACAATAAGGACTATAGGGTCGACATTTTGCATAGTTGATCAGGTTACGTTAATATTTTGACGTTCTTTTCTTAAACAAATATCAAGGTCCTCACACATAATGTCAAATCTGACAACATGGTTATGCAGTGATGAACAGCTTTGTAGCAATTACAGTGTTAACAGGAAGGTGTTTAAGTTACTTGGTGTTTTTTTCCTGGATACATATTATCTGTGAGTACTTGGTACTTTATACTTTAGCATGTTTTTTATCATTTAATGATTAACATTAATGCCAAATATTTTACCATAGAAAGAACACATACATATGAACTGAAAAACATAAAAATGTCAATTTTGTCAGTTTTGTCAAAAGTGGTGCTTGGCACCTTTTGCTATACCCCTCGATATATGACTAACTTTGACATCGTTAGCTACCTACATTCAGATGAGGACGTACCTCGTGCTACATCATACGGGGATTTATATCTCCAAGCTCATTCGTTTTTCTAGGGCTTGTAACGATGTTAAGGACTTCAATGATCGAAATCAAATTCTTTGCTTTTCACCACTCGATATTATTGTGATACATGTGGTGGGGTGGGGCGTGGGGACGCATTGCGCATCAGATTGTGGCCTCCGCTCTTCTTACTGTATTCAGAATTTGCCGAATATTAAATGCATCAAACAAACGTTTTTCGAAAGTGACCATTCAGAAATGGAATGCGACTCAATTTTCGCTAGCGTGAAAGCTGACACAGGTCATCTCAGTGGAAAGCAGTTATAGGCCAGTAATTATAGCCGTAAATAAGAGTCAAGGTCAAACAAATTCCAACAGAAAGTATTTTAGGATTTTTAGAATCACTGACATGTAATGAGTTTCAGAAAGAAACTCCTGAAGATAAAGATGATGGGAAATGCTAAATTTTGGAGTAAAAGTTGCGTTTTTAAGAGAAAATCTCTGGAAACTGGAATAATTTTATAAAAAATCATTTGAGCAAATAAAAATCATTTAATAGTGCGGAAATGCTTTTACAAATGCATCTCTATGTCTATCAAGGTTTTATAGATGGATATGAGGTTAATAATATGAGATTTTGGGGCAAAACTTGGAAAAAATGAATAAAATCGTTGATTTCTGTAATACATTTGGTGTTACTAGGCTATAAATTAAAAAAACATACTAAATGTGCTATAAAAAATTAGTTTCTTACTATTTTGCACCGAGAAAGGTACAGAAATGTCCTAGAAAAAAAGTACTTTTGAATACGACGATCTGAAATACTTTATTTTTGGGTCCAAAAATGTGTTTTTCATAAAAAAATTGCTGGAAACAGGAATCATTTTGTAATAAGATGTTTGAACATAAACTAATCTAATGGAAGTGATAAAATGGTGCACAATTATATATACAAATATTTCATTGTATCGAAAGTTAATGTGAAAGTTCACATCGTGAGATTTTGGGGCAAAATGTTGAAAAAAATGAATAAAATCGTTGATTTCTGTAATACATTCGTAGTACAGTGGCCCGTTTTATGGAACATTTTACGACGATTTTGCTATTAAGTCAATTATTAAATGTATTGCTATAAAAATGTTCATAAACATGTTTTTTAACTATATACTCAAAATTGTCATTTTTCTATTTGTTTTTTTTTACTTGGCACTAGTATACACCTCTGCAAATACAAAGCATATCAAACAATTTCAGTGTTTCCACCTTAGAGGTGTGCCGAGGTAGGGGAGTGAGGCTGGGTGTGGGTGAGTGTGAGGATAGGGAAAGACAGGTAAATTCGGTCGAATATCTATTTTTCTTTCCCAATAAAATGTAATGATTTTGAGAATATCGGTATAATTTGCTCCAGGGTCACCATGGGACCCCGGGATAGGAGTCAAAGGTTCAAATACACAAATACCCTAAAAAAAATGTTTTTCTTCATTTACAGTGTAATACATGTATACAGAAAAGCATGAATAGTACTATTTCTGATCTGAATATCAAAGAACGATCAAAACAGTTACATGTAAAATGGAAACAGGGTTAAAGGAAATTGACCTGTGTGAAAAACACGTGGGTATTTTCGATGGCGCGCCGTCGAATTCGTTCTAGTGTTATATTAATTTACACTTATAGTAGAATTACTTGCATTATTTTATTAATTTTTTATAAAATTCAGGATTATCCTATTGTCCATGATCATCAAAATAAACATGATTACCATATATTACGTTAGTTTGCTTTTTGATACATTGTAGTCCTTTATTGACACAAAATAAGAACAATAAGTGAAATTGAAATCAACACCAATTTACCGCTCATTCTTTTCGCTATTTTTTCGTGTTTCGCTACTTCTGTTTAAGAAAGGTATATACAAATGTAACAATTAAATATTTTTACAATGTTAACGATAAAACAATGGGTTTCTTGAAATGTTTCCTTCATTGCAAATGTAAGCATTTAGAATTTAATGGATAAGTAGTTTGTAATTGTTTTATCCACTCGAGCTCAGCAATATGTCTAGCGTGTATCTTGTATCCTTCGATAGCAGTGTAACCGTGTGCATATAGTAATTAGCACGTAGGCAATTCAATTCAGTTTATTGGAGATCATAAGGTACATAGGATAGGGCTTGTAAACAATAAATAATAAGATGGCACTTCACTAATATTTCCATATACGATAAATTCACAATACAGGCGCGTATCTAAATTAAAAATAACTTCAGACAGTAAAAATACAAGTTAGACAAAGAAAACAGTTCTTACCAGAATTCTGTATCATTATAAGAGTATACACTCTGGTATAGTGAATACTATGGCTCTTCAAATGCTTGTACTCCGGGAAGGACAACCTTACCCAGCGAAGTATATCGACAGAGTGAAGAAAATATAGAGTTGGCGGTTAATTGTGAGTGTGGCGGGAATGCAGTTGTGACGTGCACTATTGCTCGTGCATGGTGATGGATCCTAACTCTTACATACATAACTGTCATACAACAGGGAACCACTCTCTCTCTCTCCTACAGCTAAATATAGTAACAAGGACATCACATGACAATCACATGACAATCACATGACAATAACAAGTACAGTACGACACAAAAGACAGGTGCAATGCACAATAAAATTACATAAAAGTAACATGGGTTACACACACACCCACCAGGTTGAAATTCGCCCCTGAATTTCTGGTGATCAATGTCTCCAGTGCTTATGTTATGAAAGTGTTTTGAAACCGACTATAGACTATTTACGCTACATCCTGAAGTAGGTCAATACACTATTGATAAATTTGTAGGACTGTGCATTACTGTGAAAAAATCAATAATCAAGATATAAGTAGGTAGATAAATAGGAAAACGATTTATTAACAGACTTATAACCACTAAATTCATATATAATTTGGACAACATATATACGAGACCAGATATTTTTTGATTTTTTATTAAATGTTAATTTCCAGCTGTAATTCGCTTGAAATACATTACATTATTGTTGAAGCCTGTTGCCTGTCAGAAATAGACAAAAAAAGAAAAACTATTCTGAAATAAAAATCAATCCAGATTTTAATATTTAATGTTCTGAACATAACACAAATAAAGTTATGCAATTAATGTAATTTACGAATAACTGCGGAATGTCCAATGAAATTGGGAAAGTCAAATTGCGTTAGTTTGTAACATTAAAGTGATACTTGCCAAATTGCTTTAAAGGAGCATTTGCAAATAGCAAAACACATAAAAATATCAAAATTGGGCATTTTCCAAAATATTGGAAAAATTATTATGAAAACATCAGCTTTCGACTCGGAAAATGTCGAATACAACTAAAAATAAGCATAAATTGAATCATAATTCTAATTATTCACTATTGACGATATATGGAACATAGCAAATATAAAAGTTTACACTATTTGCACAAATATAATGCAAATTACACCATCATCCGTCCCAAACTGGATTTCTGCATCTGTAAACAACAGAAAAACAGATAAATATTAGTGTAAATTCCTGAAATGTAATATATAATATTAGGTAAAACAAATAAATTTCAAATCACTGTCCTGGAAATAAATAGGAATTTAGATAAAATATTCACTATTTTTCTCGGAATTTTCATTCCATACCACGGTAATTGGAGATACATATTCTCTGTATCTCTCGGATGCCCTCCGCTGTCTGACGGATCGCCGAGGTGGAGATTCCGGAATGGACTGGTGGGTTGTCTCGTTCACCGTGATAAGTTCTGCCTCAGTTCGTTGTTTCGGTACGGTCTGGTGGGACCTATCAATTTCTTCAGTTTGTTCCACGGCTGGTGCTGCACTTCAGTAGGTTGCACACTGGAACCCTGAACAGTGATCTCTGTTATCTCCTCTGGCAGGTGCAGTTCAACCGATGTTGGAATTGACTCTATAATTGGATCCTGAGCTCGAAAACTCCGACTCCGAGGTGGGCTGGGGTTCTACAGTATGATGCCTCTTGCTCTTCCTCCTAGGGATAGCCTTTGGCAATTCTTTGCAGATTTCGCCCTTATCCATCTTATCCTCTGTGGGAATGCTGTTGAAAGGAAGCAGCATGTTGCGATGTAGGGTCTTAATATGCCCTACGCCATCCAGTCGCTGGACTCTGTAAACGGGGATATCCTCATTCGGCATGGACGGGACAGCATAAAAAGAAAGATACAAATATCGGACAGGTCGATCGACAGGTCGACAGGTCGTCAAATATCGACAGGTCGATCCCAGCGATCAGCAAGCTTATGCCTACCCTGCAGCCCTACGTTGCGGATACGAACCCTATCCCGCACTTCAGTTGTGGACGACCTGACTCTGTTGTTATACTGGACCTCGTTTCGAGATGCTTGCTGGGCAGCTTCTTTCGCTGCGGCTCTGTATGCAAATTCTAGCATACGACTTTGGGTTCTCGGCACGATTCCTTGAAATGTTTGTTCCTAGGTAGGCATCCACCGATAGCCAATCGAACATAAGGTAATGGGGCGAGAATCCCGTGGCATCACTTTCTAATCGGATTTTTCCTCTTCCTCCAAGGTCCCTAACATCTTTATCAATGTCTGGCTGAAGCGTTCCGCAGAACCATTCCCCATCGGATGGTATGGAGTAGTCCTGGATTTCGTTATATCCGCCACCCTGCATAGCTCCTCTTTTAGCCGGCTCTCAAAATGTCTTCCCTGATCACTGTGAAGACGCTCTGGAAATCCATAAAACTGAAAATTGTTGTCATACAATGCTTTGGCTGTTGTCTGGGCTGTTAGGCCTTGAGCAATACAATTGTGTTACCATCTACAGGGACAAACTCTTACTAGTACCATATTATTGAGTACCTTGTAGAGAAACAAAAACCCATGATAGCAGTGCCAACACGGTAGCTGATTCCTGTTATTAGAGTTATCTTCCCCTTTTATATAAAAATCAAGTTTCGTTTTCGCTGAAACTACAAAAGCTACGTATCTAATATTTTGCATGTATCATACGTTTAAGGTCCTCTATCAAGTATTTATAAAATGGTGACCCCGGGGTCAAATATGGCCAAGCCCCCGGGGTAAAAGTTTTACATAGAGTTATGTAGGAAATCTTTACAAAATCTTATTTTCTAAAGCTGTAAGAGCTAGAGGGTTCATATTATGCATGTAGCATAAGCATATAGTTCTCTAGCAAGTTCGTTAAAATGTTGACCCTGTGGTCATATTTGTCTCCGCCCCAGGGGTCATATATTTAAATAGACTCATATAGAAACAGCTTTAAAAACTCTTCTCTCTAAACAAACAAGAGCCAGAGGTCCACTTATATTATATGTAGTATTAGCTTATGGCTCTCTACCAACTGTGTTCAAATATTGAATCTATGGTCAGATATGACCGGTCCATGGGTCACGGTTTTACAAAGAGTTAGGAAAGTTCATAAATAGTCTTCTCTTAAAGAAACTAACCCGCCAAATAACGGCAAAACTCTGTCCAGGTGTTCAGGTCATATACTAATATACATGTGACGATTAAAAGTACTTTTTTTTCACGGGTTCTAAAAATACCCATGTTTGAATCAGCCTGTTTGAATATGCGTAAAGTGAATTATTAATTGGTACCTCTTTATTCGAGTCTCCAGTTTCGGGGTTTGGCCTGGCTGGTTAAATCCTATTATATTGTGTCTATAGAGTCTGCATTCTCAAAATAAGTAAGTTGTATATGTACCTTGTCGTCAGTAGGTTTAGAAACGGTTTAGATATTATGTAAAATGTTGTTGTTGTTGGCGGGATAGCTTCTTTAAACTACAAGAGCTAGTAGTCTAATACTATGCACGTAGAATAAGAGTATCGATCTTTACCAATTTTGTTAAAATTGTGATACTATGGTCAAATTTCGCCCGGTCCCGGTTTCAGGTAACCAGCAAATAACGGCAAAATTACACTACAAAGAAATAAAAAAAGATCGGACAGGGAAAGTAGCATTCAAGGAGGACAGTCAACCACAAAACACAGAAACAAACACGCAAACAGACAAAAAAGAAAGCAAAAGTAATAATAAATGCAAATGACATCACAAACACAAAAGGGTTGACAATAGGGCCGCCGCCTTGGAACGGTCAGTGGCGAAGTAGGCTACTGGGGGTTTAAACCGGTTCTAGGGTGTACCAAACCTCACACTTACCCTACTGTCAAAACCGTTGATCAAAACCCTGTCCAGGTGTTCAGCTCAGATAATAATGCATATGTGCCGATTCTTAATTCGACTCTCCATTTTTGGGGTTTTGCCTGGCTGGTTAAAGCTGTTAATATTTCATCGATAGAGTTTTGATTCTCAAAATATGTAAGTTATATATATCCTTCGTCGTCAGTAGGTTTAGAAACGGTGTACATATGATTTAAAATGTGGCTGTGTCCGACGGGAAAGCTACTTTAAGTGTAGTATCACCTGAATTTCAGACATAGCTTTCAAAGTATACATGTGATCACTAAATGCTTTGAATCGGATAAGGCTATCAACGTTTTACATGGAGGATGGAAAGTCTTTTCTTGCATACCGGATAAGGATATCCGTCATTTTACCGGGGCTAGATATTTCCATTCCACCCTAGAATCGAGATAAAGGTCACGCGCGCACCAACATCCGGTATGCAGGAAAACATGCAAAACGTTAGTAGCTGGCGGCGTCAACGCACAGCATGTCTCTGATATGCAAGAAAAAGAAAAATTCGGCAGAGCCTCGGTTCAGATAAAAACACTTATACCGAGGGTTGGAATTCCCTATCTGAACCGGATACCCATGAAAGATTATTATAATATTTATGGGTAAAGATAAAAGTTACGCGCGCAACAACATCTGGTATGTAGGAAGATATGCAAAACGTTAGTAGCTGGCGGCGTCAACGCACAACATGTCTCTGATATGCAAGAAAAAGAATCTATCATGGGTATGCGTTTCAGATATGGAATTCCAACCCTCGGTATAAGTGTTTTAATCGGAACCTAGGCAGAGCCTCTGTTCCGATAAAAACACTTATACCTCTGGTGGAATTCCCTATATTCCACGCCTACTAGACTCCGCACCCGCCTCCAAAAAGAGGTGATAATACGATGTTTCGGAGTCACTTCCGATGCGGTTGCGGAGAGTAAATTGAAGCAGCAACGGTAAGTGTGAATTTAATATTTTCGTTTTTTTTCGACCGTAACTCGATCTTTTTCAAAATTCGGGGAATGTGGTACGATGTAGGAATGTTTTCCCTTCCTATTTCATGTGTTGGTTTCGAAATATATTCAAAAATGTGGTCTGTAGAATTGTCATAAGTCAATCGACGAGTGTAATTTTCTCAACTGGACATGATTTTTACTCCATTTTTCTGCTGTTTTATGAGAAATCTGCCCACGAATGAGGTCTATGACTTTGAAATCACCTATCTTTCATCTTTCAATGAAAAAAAATGCAATCGAATATAAATTGAAAAGAATTATGGTCATATTTTATGAAGAGGCGGTGTCGGAGAGTAAGAGGCGGATTCGGAGAGTAAGAGGCGGTTTCGGATACATATACTCTATATAATAGAATAAATGAATGAATGGTGTTTTACGGCACGTCGACACACAAATAGGCCATATTGTGCGCAAAAACTGATTGAATGATGATGAAATGAAGGATTATTTAAAAATTAATGCAAACATTTAAAGATAAAAATATTAAAATATAAGGGATGATATGATAGTAATACAAAGTATATATGTAAATCAACAAATGCCCGAAAACGGGTATATAAAAAAGTAATTATATACAAGAACATATTATAATGATTTATATAGTCTGACTTCCTTAAGGAAATCTAAAACTAGACTAAAATCAATAGTATTAAATAACTCGGTCATAGTATTAACATTGTAGTACCTTTGACGCATAGGATCAAAGTCTACACATTCCAGCAATATGTGTTTGACCGTTAACGGTGCAAAGCAGGGTATACATTCTGGTAATTGCTCACCTTGTAATAAATATGAATGAGTATAACGTGTATGCCCTATTCTGCACCGGGCTAGGACAACTTCCTCTCGACGAATGGGTCTACTAGAAGAACGCCATTCTCCGAGTAGCGGTTTAATTGAATGGAGTTTATTGTTAACTGACAAATCCCAAGCGGTTTGCCAAGAGTTACGAATATATGTGTTAATACAACTTTTAAAATCAGTAGAAGGTAATTTGTTATTAGATATATGTAGATCTAATGCTGCCTTAGCAGCACTATCAGCTCTATCATTACCACGTATTCCTACATGGCTTGGATGCCAGCAGAAAATAATAACATTATCAATTATCAGAGAATTGTACTTTTCTAAAAGTTGAAGCACAACTGGGTTATCATGTTTCATATTACCCAGTGCTTGAAGAGATGAAAGGGAATCAGAAAAGATTACAAAATGGTCGTCATCAGATTCCTGAATATAATTTAAGGCAAGTTCAATTGCCTTAAGTTCAGCTGAAAAGATAGAGGCCTTGTCAGGCAGGCGGCTCTTTATGCTGTGTTTGTGAACAACAGCTGCTGCAGCTACCTTATCTCCAACTTTAGAGCCATCTGTGTATATATGTTGAAAGTTACTGTATTTCTATTTAATTTCATTAAATTTGCTTTGAAAGACAGTGGGGTCTGTACTGGATTTGTTACTATTACAAAGATCGAAAATAATTGTTGGTGTTTCCAAAGTCCACGGTGGAATTTGTGGTACTTTGTACTTGGCAATCAAATTTAGGTCGATTTCAGTGTCTCTTAATTTTGATTTAATACGAAGACCAAATGGTCTGATGGCCTTCGGTTTTCGATCAAAAAGAGGTTCATAACTAGGACTAAAGACATTATCGAAAGTTGGGTTTGAAGGGTTAGATTTTAATTTAATGGCATATTGAAGGGCTAACTTGTCCCGTCTATGAGACAGTGATGGTTCATTAGCTTCAACATATAGACTTTCGGCTGGTGACGTACGAAAGGCTCCCAAGGCGAGTCGTAATCCTTGGTTATGTATAGGATCGAGCATCTGCCAATATGACTTGCGAGTCGATCCATATACTATTGAGCCGTAGTCCAGCTTGGATCTGATAAGAGATCTATAAAGTTGTAAAAGGACTTGACGATCTGCTCCCCAGTTAGTGTTAGCAACAACTTTAAGTAAATTAAGAGCTTTAAGGCACTTGGCCTTCAAGTATTTAAGGTGTGGTATAAACGTTAATTTACGGTCGAAAATAAGACCAAGGAATTTTGTCTCATCTACTACTGGTATTGGTGACCCATCCAGTGTTAGATGAGGGTCTTCATGATGTGTACGTAGTTGACAAAAATGCATACTATTAGTTTTAGATTTAGAAAATTTAAAACCATTTTCATCAGACCAGGTCTGAAGTTTATTGAGACATTGTTGAAGTTGTCTCTCAATAGTGTTCATGTTTTTTGCACGATAACATATAACAAAGTCGTCAACATATAGAGAGCAATCCACACTAGGATTGATACATTTAACAATATTGTTAATTTTTATACTAAAAAGAGTGACAGAGAGTATGCTGCCCTGTGGCACACCCATCTCCTGTTCATGGATGTCAGAGAGGGTTGAACCCATTCGGACACGAAACTGTCTGTCCTCTAAGAAATTCTCTATAAAAATAGGTAATCGGCCTCTAAGACCAAGGTCATGGAGATCATTCATAATACCATACTTCCATGCTGTATCATAAGCTTTCTCCAAGTCAAAAAATACAGCGACTAGATGTTCTTTTTTTATGAAAGCTTCCCTTATAAACGATTCAAATCGTATGAGATTGTCTGTTGTGCCTCGTTGGCGTCGGAATCCTATATAATAGATCTATACTGATTTTAATTGATAAGTAATGTATCAATATAATTGTTTATGATGAATTATTTGTTTCTATATACGTACCCGTGTCAGATCCATAATTAGACCAATATCTGTCACAAGTTGACCGATATAATTTATTAAATAGTTTGTCGCTACCTCGTGGCTAATTAGCATAATGCCTATTATAAATCGAAAATGAAAGTACTTTAAAAGTCATGAAAGAGAAAGCGTTATGCTTAGACGGTAAAATGATGGTAAATAAAAGTATTAGGTTTTACTTATTAAACTTTAAAATCCCGTGTTTGTATAAACAAATAATTTGTTACAAAATGATTTATAAACAATTTATTGAAATACAAAGTAATCCGTTGGAGGTTATGCGGATGCGTATGTAGACAAAAGCCATATTTTGCTCGGTAATGCGTCTTAATATAGAGGCCTATCGTCAGTTGTGACGTATCCGGTGTATGTATAGAATGGCAATACCAGTATGTACTATAGTCAGGTATAGAATGGCAATACCAGTATGTACTATAGTCAGGTAGGCATGGAATGAAACATACCTTTTTTACAATTGACAGAAAATGTATTATAAAATGTTTTTGTTAATAGATTTCTACTTTAGTTTGAATTACACATTTATGCTATACATACAATGCAGTTTGGTATACATTACGTAAATTGAAGTTACTGTGTAATTTGGCAAATCAAAAAAAGTTGTTCCATTTCATGTCTAACAGTCTATACATGACGATAGATGCACATTGTTGCTGACCTTTTAGCTAAAAATATATTTCTGGGAATGTGGTCCTCGGTAAATAATTATTAGGATGATAATAAAAGGTACATGGATCGGCTTTAAAATTGATGCAAAATGAATTAAATTGTTTTAAACATTATAAGAACGGACCCAGTACTATTATTGATAGAGGATTGTACTAAATGAATATGATTATCATTTATTTAGAATTCATTTGCATCTATTAAGCGATTTCGGATCAGATCAACTGTAGGTTGCATCGTGCATTTTACGGAAGATTCGGTAAATTTAGTAGCGACTAAGACTTATTGTTCAATGATGGGTAGGACCAGTAACAAGTATTTACACAAATAATTCATCATAAACAATTGTATTGATCCATTACTTATCAATTAAAACCATATAATATCTATTATATAGAGTATATGTCTCCGAAACCGCCTCTTACTCTCCGAATCCGCCTCTTACTCTCCGACACCGCCTCTTCATAAAAAAATGACCATTATTCTTTTCAATTTATATTCGATTGAATTGTTTTCATTGAACGATGAAAGATAGGTGATTTCAAAGTCATAAAACTCATCCGTGGGCAGATTTCTCATAAAACAGCAGAAAAACGGAGTAAAAATCATGTCCAGTTGAGAAAATTACACTCATCGATTGACTTATGACAATTCTACAGACTACATTTTTCAATATATTTCGAAACCAACACATGAAACAGGAAGGGAAAACATTCCTACATCGTACCACATTCCCCGAATTTTGAAAAAGGTCGAGTTAGGGCCGAAAAAAACGAACATATTAAATTCACACTTACCGTTGCTGCTTCAATTTACTCTCCGCAACCGCATCGGAAGTGTCTCCGAAACGTCGTATTATCACCTCTTTTTATTGGCGGGTGCGGAGTCTAGTAGGCGTGTATTCGCCGGATACCCATGGAATATTCTTATAATGCTATATTGTATTCTATATTGTCAAACTAAGTTATATTATTTAAATGAGATAATATGCACCGAGTATTCTTATTTGACTTCTATTATCCCAAAGTCTTAATTGCCTAATTTATCAAAACAGCAATGAGCTGGGCATATATAAGGCTCGCAGGCATATTGCAACTCGACATACATGAACTTGATGCTAACGTACTAGGTAAGAGTGACCGTTGTGAACCCAGCTTCTTGGATATAACCTTAATGACGGATTATAATTTTAGTTATATGTATTTTAATGCAGTCATCCTGCTTGAGCGCATACAGCCTCTTGATGTAGTGGATAGCACGGGGGACTTGCATTCAAGAAGACTCTGTTTGAAGCCACACCGGCGCTAGAGTCTTTCCCTTACCCTCATCCGTTTGATGGGGACGCAAATCAGGCGGTCCCGTGTATCGATTTTTTTCTCCCAACAGGCACGACTGCACCAAAACTAACAAATATTTGCCATGGTAAGTAGTTAGTACAGTGATCACCCTAAAGATTCTTCTGCGTCGATGCCGTGTGGTTCCAGGGCAAGAATATGACCACTGCTTATCCAGGCTGAGGGGTAAAAATCCCGAATTCATGTTCATTTTATCATTGTTGTCATGTTCATTAAAGACCATCATCATCCCCGTATTGTTTCAGGCGCTACCTCAGTGGTGATAGAAAACAATGATCGCGGATCCAGCGAAAAATGGAGTGTCAATAGTGGGTGGTGTAAATTGACTTCTAATTTGAAGCAAAATAGAGATTTTAAACAGAATTTAGTGCTAAACAGAGCTTCTTTACTCTTTATATAACTAAATAAATTGTAAACTTAACATTGCATCTTTAAAAAGAACCTCAATAATTATTCATACAAGCATGACACTCAAAAATGAACATCAATTTTTTATATGAAAGCGCTACAATGAAAACCTATTAATGTTCGATTTTTTATATAAGCTACATGTTCCAGATTGCTATGAGGGAAAAATGTAATCTATATACATTGTTCTTATCAAAAAGTTATGGTAGAATGTATCCCTTGAGTTGGTAACAATATCGAATATTTTGGGTCCTGGCTCAAGACCTATGTCTGGTTCCGGCAAGGTATGACCTGAGCGTACCTTGTAAAGTGGTCGGTGATAACCAATATGTTCTCAATGCCACCCTTGTTCGGTTCCAAGGACAAGAAATCTATGCACACCAACTCCATGGGACGGGTAGTGTGAATCGACACTAGTTCTGCAAATGGCTTGGCATGGGTATTTAGCCTGATACACCTTCGGCACTGTTCCATCCAGCTGTTCACAGTCTTCTCAAGGCCTGGCCAATAAAATCGTTGGCGTGCCAACCACAAGGTCTTCTCTTTGCCCTGGTGTCCTGCGTCATTGTGGATTCCCCTTAAAGCTATCTTTCTGTGTGACTCCGGGATCACCAGCTGCTGGACTTCTTAACCCCCTAAGGTAGTAGTTCTGTACAGGACTTTGTCCACCAGGTTGAGTCGACTCCATTCGCGAAGTACTTTTCGACCTCTGGAGGCTCGAACCTGGTATCTCCCTCCCTGGGCGGTCAAGCACTCTACTAATAGTGGCGTCCTTGGCTTGTTCCTCACTCCAGTTGATGGCATTACAGTGATCCTACCCGTAAATCTCCTCCGCGGACGCATGAGGAGAGACAGAATCTGAGACAGAATCCACCACCGGAGTCGAAACTACTGCTGCCTGACATACTGCCTTGATTTTATTCTGGAATACATAGCGGCGTGAAAGTCCATCTGCATCCTGGTTCAACCTTCCGCTCCGGTATTCTATGGTGAAGTTGTAGTTGGACAACTCGGCCAGTCAGCGATAAGCTGTAGTTAACACATATGTGAGTGAATTGTTGTCCGTTACAATTTTAAAAGTACTGGTACCATAGAGGTAATCGTGCAGTTTATCGGTTACGGCCCATTTCAAGGCCAGAAACTCCAATTTTTGGGCTGGATACTTCCTCTCGCTGCGCCTTAAACCCCTACTGGCATAGGCTATTACCCTGTCTACATCGCCTTGTGTCTGGTATAGGACGGCACCCAATCCAACATTGCTCGCATCCGTGTGTAAGATGAAGGGTAAAGAGTAATCCGCATAAGCCAGTATAGGTGGCGAAACTAGTCTTTCCTTGATGGTCTCGAAAGCTCTCTGTTGGTCTTCAGCCCACACCCATGGAATATACTTCTTCGATGGCTTCTTGGAAGCTTTCTGATTTGTTTTCTTCTGTACACTATGACCCTCCAGAAGAGTATTCAAAGGCTGAACTATCTTGGCATAGTTCTGGACAAAGCGACGGTAGTAACCTGTGAAACCTAAGAATTGGCGAAACTCCTTTACATTACGTGGTGTCGGCCATGTCATGACTGCCTTGGTCTTCTGTGGTCTGTGCTGATACCATCCTCGCATACGACATGTGCTAAGTATGTGATCGACGACTTGAAGAATTCACATTTTGAGGGTTTCAAACGGAGGTTGTGCTGATCCAGCTGCCTCAATACGGTGTATGTGTTCCTCGAAAGTTTTGGAAAAGATGAGTATATCATCCAGGAATATCAGAAGTTCCTTAAGATGCATATCTTCCATGCATTTCTCCATCCGCCTCAGCAATGTAGCTGGGGCGGATGTCAGTCCGAATCTCATTCGGTTCCATTCATAGAAGCCCAAGGGACCCACAGAGAAAGCGGTCTTGGGTTTGTCTTCTTCTTCCACTTCTACCTGCCAGTAGGCTGAATGGAGATCGAGTTTGGAAAACATCTTGGCTGACGAAAGAATATCAATTGTGTCATCGAATTGTGGTAAACTGAAAACATCCTTCTTTGTTTTGTTGTTCAGTTTCCTCCAGTCGATGCAAAACCTAAGCTGACCAGTAGGTTTCCGGATTAGCACAACATTTGAGGAGAATAGAGATTCGGATTCTTTGATGACGCCAGCATCTAACATATATGTTGCCTGACTTCCTCAAACATGGCTGGCGGTATTCTCCGGTACGGTTCTTTGATCCGTGTGTTGTCCTCCAAGACGATATTATGTTTGACCAGGTTGGTCTTGCCGAGATCTAGGTTGCTGGTACTGAAAATACGTTTCCAGTTTCCAAGCACTTGGCGAAATATCAAGATCTGCTCCTGGGTAAGCTTCGAGGTATCTATGTTAACTCCAAGGTCATCTGCAGTGTTGTTATCAGTCTGAGTTGTCAGACGAGATGCCAGATCATCCACCACCATGGCCTCCGTAATCTCACAAAGATTTTAGGCTGAATGATAAGAGTCTTAGCGGTGACACTACAGATCCTCACAGGTACTTTTACACTGGATTGTTGACATTTTATATTGACAAGTCTGGGGCAATCGGTATAACCTTTACAATCCTCTAGGGTTTCAGTATCGGCACAATAAATATTGTGGTCAACGTTACGTGCAATCCCGTTTATGTTAACTGTTTTAAATGGTCCAACACTTAATGTTTTCTGCCCATATGCCTTAACAGTGAAGGTCTTGGGAGTAAGACTATACATGGCGGTCTGCCATTCTATTGGAACCGACTGAGATGAATCAGTAGACAAAAGAGACCGACATCTCCTGAGAACATTAGTTCCAATAAGAACTGGACAAGAAGAATTAAAATCATTGTCTGGAAAGACAAGAACTGGAATGCCCAAGTTGAAAGACGCTAAAGATGGAATAGAAAATAGAGGCTTCAAAGTAACCAGTGTACTTAAGTGAAGAACCATCTTCCAGGGAAAGCGAAAGACCAAGAGAATCAAGTGGAAACAAGTGTGGTTTATCAGGTAAAGCGTTAAATGCTCTGACTGAAATAGTTGAAACTTGAGAACCACTGTCCAACCATGCCTTGTGGTACACATTGTCAAGTATTACATGACTCTCATTGGCTGAACCAATTATTTGATTGACGAAATCCGAATTTTTTGTGATTGAGGTTGGTCATTTTTTCTCCAGCGTCTGTTTGACCCTTAACAGAGGCGGTAACTCTTTTGGGTGACTGCTCTGACCCCTATTACTCGAGAAGTTCCGTCCCCTGCCGCTGGAGAAATTACTTGGTCCTCTGGGTCGGAATTCATTTACCCTACCTCGGCGTCTTTACTGTTGGTCGTTGTTGTTCAGCTGCTGCTGTTGCTGATGATGCTGTTGCTGATGCTGCTGGGACTGTTGTGGTGCTGGTGCCGGGTCAACACCCCGGATCAGCTGGTCAAACTTTCTATCCATAGTCTTAAGATTATACTGCATGGATTCGAGCTTGGCATCCAGCTTCGCCTGCATACTGGTTTCCAGCTGCTCAACCTAAAATTAAAATCATCAACCCGTGGGTTTGCTGCAACAAGGTTATATTGGGCCTTCTTAAATGGTGGCTGTGTATGGTCGGTCTTCAGCTGCTCTGACTTCAGCTGGACTTCTTTTTCCACCTGCCGGTTCTCCCTAAGCAAGGAGTTATAATCAGTGATATAGTCATATTTGTCATATTTGTGACGCGTCTGCCTTTTCAAAGATTCAGAAATGAGTCCGGTGTCACGTGAGATCCACACGCGTGAACAAAAATTCCACGCGTGTGGATCTCACGTGGGGTTCATGAGATTCACACGTGAGATTAACACGCATTTCAAGTATGTATCATTTAATGAAATATGGAGTATATATAATATGTGAATCATACGTTTTTGGTATTTTTCAGTTATCTGTTGAACTTTTTGATAAAATAATATAACAATAAAGCCCACTTTGACGGTGATAATATTGGTAGAATGTTGCTAATCCTTAACGCATATCTTCTATGTGTGTGTGTATGTAATAATAATGCTTCGCAAAGTAATTATGGTCTAGAATGCCACATGTGATTGTTTTTATTTCAAAGTGGCAATTTATTTCTAAAATATAATAATGTTTTGTGGGATGTTTTGCATCTTATAATAGCTGCATTATTATAATAATAGTAATAATAATATAATATAACGAAAATAGGATGTGGCTGATTAGAAATCAGCCTTAAAAGGGTAAAATGATAAAATAGATACACTAAACAAATTCAATAATTCAATACAATTGACTTATTTCTTTTCATTTATAGGATACATATATAAAACATATATTACAGCAGGTGCGGATCCAGGATTTTAGCTTAGCAGGGTGGAGCGCAATGTTGGGAGTGAGGTGGATGGGGTGAGGGTGGGAAGAATTGATTTTTAAGTGTACTTTTCGGAGTTTATTGGATCGCAGCTGCTTTCGTCCCATGTTTACGCTTTGAATAGGCACCAATCCCCTAAATCCGCGCCTGAGCAAAACATCATATTTATAAAATACAAAACGCATGCACATGCGCAAATGACGGGGAAAAACAGGTTTTTTGTGTATATATATTTTATATAATAATGTTTTATGGTCGGCTTTTTACTTGATTTGGATTTTATACTAGGGAATTTGGTGTTACAACTTTATATTAAGTGATGAAATAATGACTAAATAAGGTAATTAAACGGCTCATCAAAACAATATAGATTATTTAGAGCCGCCCCAGAGAGAGTGTCAAGTGGTATTATAACATACTGAGTGGTGAAATTGTATGTATTTGATTGATTTGCGCAAGGATCTTTTCAGATTGATTGAAACAGTGTATATGTACATTTTTTCATTTTATAGAGGATGACCTCCATCCTCCATACACTTATGACGAGCCAAATAAAGTTTCTTTATTTCTACCCAAATCTATGTTCAGTAGAGTTCGTGAAATTCTAAAAATAGAAAAAAAAGTAAAGAAACTCTAGAAGTTCGTAAGAAGAGTTTTAGGCATGGTTTCCAGTCTGCAAGCAAAATGATACATTTAAATACTGTTTAGCAGTGAGCTTAGCTCTGCGCTCAACTTAACTTTATAGTGCTACACCGCTGGAATACCCCGCCGTTAAATGATACTACAACAAGTCACATATTGACAACGGCCCGACCTGTCCTAGCACTACGCTTTTTATGCTGAGCCTCAAGTAAGGGAGTACCATTGTTATATGGTCTTTGGGATGGCCCAGCCGGGGACTGAACACATTATTCCAAAGAAGACCCAACTCGACGGTTTTGCATGTAACACTAACAGTTTGTTTGTATGGTGTTTTACGTGATTTTCAACACATATAAGGTTATAAATTATATGACGGTCGTCTGTTTGTGGTGGGTGCAGACAACCCACTTTTCCTGGGTAGGACAAGTACTGTACACCTCCCGCCATCCGTAAGAATCGACACTTTCTCACTTTCTCGGACTCCCAGTGGGATTCGAACTCGCAGCGGTGAGAGGCAAGAAGGTTTACAACGCAACGTCGTTAACCCCTCGGCCACGCAGTTAAGTATTAATTATCCAGTAGAAGTTATTTCTTTACACACACATTGTGGATAGAATAAAGCTTACTCTACCCAAATCCATGTTCAGTAGACTCACTAAACATAACATAAAATTATATATAATAAGTGTCAATGCAATTAGGCTAAAAACATGTTTTCTTTGCAAAACAACATTTCATCCGTCAATATATTATGCGTATGTCCCGGTCGGTTATTAAACACACGACCTCCAGCATGCGTCAAAAAGGAACTAATCTAGGTTCAATATACATTTAACCTAAACTAAAATCTCAAATCCACGAGCTAAAAGTGCTTTATAAGTATAAATTATCCATATAATGTTGCATAGTTACACTAATATAGTGGGCCGAAAACATGTAACTCTACCGAATACACACTAAACATACCAGAAAAGCATATAATTATAATAATTACCAATGCAATTTACATACAAACCTGTTTTCCTTACAAATGGATTCTAAATCCGGCCAAATATATCTGTGTGCTGTATGAATTTTAAGATTCAACTTCATTAACGGCTTAATGGGATACCACAGTCATTTGCGTAACATTAATTATAGACACAGCCTGGTCATTACCATAAATCACGCAACTGATCATAGTATCCCATTAGGCTATTACGTAATGACATTACGAGTCAACACATTTGCATATGGAAATCCATATAGCACACTTATATTTAACCGGATTAAGAGTCCTTGATTCAAGTTGTAAATGCAATAATAAATCAGAGTAGGACGGAGGAAGGGTGGAAAATTACCACTTTTTTGCGAGCATAAAATGTCTATATTCCTGACAAATATCGCTTATACGAACACCATTTTGGTCCAAAAATGAAAAATATTCGGGAACCAACATTCAGTACGGGAGTCACCTCCTCCCAATATTTCCACTACTCGGGACTTCGCACCCCGTATTAGGAGTACGTTTAAAGCAGGCCATGCTACGCACCTGACACTGGCACGTTAGTTTAGTCGACTGCGGGTGATGAACGGTTTTAGCTGACAATCCTCTGTCAAGACTTAAGGATGAGATTCTTGATATTTTCTGTACGTTTACACCTGTAAATTCAATAAAGTGTAATTTCAATCTCTCTGAGGTGGTTCTAAATAACCTATAATATGTTGATGAGCCGTAAACAAAATTCAGTTCAATTAAGTTACCTTATTTAGTCATTATCTCACCACTGCACACGTTATAATAACACTTTCCACTCTCTCTGGGGTATAGACATCAACTGACGTGTATGCTCTGAGGCGGCTCTATATAACATGTAATGTGTTGATGAGGCGTTACAAAAGATTCAATTAAAATTTAACTTTTGATTTAGTCATTATTTCACCATGCAATACGTTATAATACATGTACCACTTTCTATGCTCTCTGGTGGTATACACAGGCACCCGGCACAGAGCTAGGATAGTAAAAGATGGATTTGAGTGGTTAAAATATTAATTAATTGAGTTCTGGACCCCCAAAATATGGTTATATATATATTATATACTGAAAGGTATTGAACTCCTAAAATGGCCAAAACCACCAACAGTTCTGTACTAGTTGTTATTTCTCGGTACGTAAGATAGCCTGGGCAGCATAACCTGCTCATGTCACAAGCAGAATTATATATATAACCAATAAAACATAAACTGTCATTCAGTCTCTCGTAGTTTTTTTTGTACCAGAGAATCAAATATGCCAACTTGAGGCAATTCCAGTTCAATGACAAGAAGGTGACACGGCCCTTATTACCTATAAGCTATATGTTTAACATGGTGGCATGCGTTAAAAACGACTAAAACATAATGGGATAATTAACTCGAACGGATACCTGAAGCGCCGAAACTGAAAGTTGTCGTGGAAGCTGTGAATTTCGACAATTTCACGAGAGAGTTTGTTCCCATCCACATTCAGCCATCTTGTTGTTGTTGTTCTTGTTATTGATAATATATTCTGCCTTCATAGGCACACCCAGTTTTCACTGGTAGAGTTCACAGCCACAACCAGATATATATGTATATACGAAACCATCACCATAACATATGTTTGTCAATTCCGTGGTATTTTAAGTAAACGCTTCAAACAACTTAGTAGAGTTTCCCCAGTTTGCGTGTGCCGTCATGTCCTACTTCTATTTTTATGTTTAGATCCAAGCTCTAATCTTATATATCTAGAGCATAACATAATTGTCTGCTATGAAAGTGTAGGAGTTCTACATAGGAGTTAATGTCTACTGACATAGGAGTTAATGTCTACTGACTGTATTATTCACAATCACACAAAAGCACACTGCAGTCCACTAGAAGCTGAAGCAAGCTATAATTTGCGGAACACGGATATATATGTAGCAGAGTATCTAACACATGGATATAGTCTGTTAGTATAGGCTTTCTGACATCGTTTAGCTCATTGCACTCGAGCAAAAAGTGATGGAGACTCTCATCAGACTCGTGACAGAGTAGACACTCCGGATTGACCTCGGTTTGGTTGAATTTGGCCCTGTGTGTTTGCAGTATGTATGTTCCAGTGAGTAACTTCACTTCTATTGGTATACGATTTATATCTCTCGAACTAAGTCCACATGTACCGGTACAATTGAGGTATCCCAATACAAATATAATGACCTTTTTATTGTATACGATTTTTTTAATATAACAACGAATAATAAGAACAAAACAATAGGTTTTAACATTTAATTTTCATCAAATTTTTTATTTGAAACAAACATATTGTCGTTAGATCGTGGGAATTTTCACAATGAAACCAACATAGTTTACATCACGTGACATACTTTCTTCGACATGAACAGAAAAGTGCACCAGTCACGAACGAGTATACATTACACACCCAATATGACTTTACTGCATGTCAATATGAGCGAATATTGACGTTTCCTGTTACATTGCAAGTAAACGGAGCTTGTAAATGCGTATGCAATAAAAACAGCTATGGCTATTTAATGATTTGTTTTCCAGTTTTTTCTTTGCTACTCTGAGTTCAATAGAAGTTTCTGGTAGTCTTGTGATGTTGCCATATAATGAAAGAACTTTCTTATGGATAACAGCTTCCATGGGTAGTAGGCCTGACAGCATGTAGATAGCTGGATCTGCTGTTGGAGTTGGTAGTGATAATATTTGTTTTATAATCTTTTTTATATTGAGTTTCAATTGTTATTAATGCTTTCCCTGTACGAATGATGATTTCAAGTCCATATGTGAGCACAGGAAGTATATATGTTTGTAGTAGCGACAAAGATGTCTCTGGATATAACCGTTTTCTCCATGTAGACCTGATCCCACCAGACTGCACAGTGTATGTTTAGATTTTTATATATTCATCCTCAACTGCTAGTTGCTCTTGATTTGCTCTCTACTAAGTTGTTTTAAGCTTTTACTTAAAATATCACGGAAATGACAAACATTTGTTATGGTGATGGTTTCGTATATACATATATATCTGGTTGTGGCTGTGAACTCGACCAGTGAAAACTGGGTGTGCCTATGAAGGCAGAATATATTATCAAGAACAACAACAACAACAAGATGGCTGAATATGGATGAAAACAAACTCTCTCGTGAAATTGTCGAAATTCACAGCTTCCACGACAACTTCTAGTTTCGGCGCTTCAGGTATCCGTTCGAGTTAATTATCCCATTATGTTTTAGTCGTTTTTAACGCATGCCACCATGTTAGACCTATAGATTAAATCTAGTAAGAGCCGTGCCATTTTCTTGTCATTGAACTCAAATTCACTCAAGTTGCCAGGTACAAAAAAAGTACGAGAGATTGAATGGCATTTTATATTTTATTGGTTATATGTATAATTCTACTTGTGACATGATCAGGTTATGCTGCCCAGGTTGTCCTACGTACCGAGAAATAACAACTAGTACAGAACTGTTGGTGGTTTCGGCCATTTTTGGAGTTCAATACCTTTCAGTATATAATATATATACATATATATAACCATTTTTTGGGGGTCCAGAACTCAATTAATTAATATTTTAACCACTCAAATCCATCTTTTACTATCCTAGCTCTGTGCCGGGTGCCTGTGGTGGTATAGACATCAATTGAAGTCTGTGCTCTGGGGCGGCTCTAAATGTCGTAGTATGTGTTGATTAGCCGTTAAACAAGTATCAGTTCAACTGAATTGACTTATTCAGTCCTTATTTCACCACTCAATACGTTATACAATCACATTCCCCCTCTCTCTGGGGTGGCTCTAATTAACTAAATACTCTCCCTAGATAAAATACAAGTTATATACTTGCTTCATGGAATTTCATAAGAATACATGAGTTTATTTATAACATACTTGAAGCATATGTATTACCTGTATTTCATCAGTGGATCCGTGAGATTCTCACGCACTTTATATATCAGTTTATATATTTATGACATCTATGAAATATCTGTATTACGTGTATTTCATCCTTGCTTCCGTGTGATTCTCACGCACTCATACGTTTATTTATGACATCTATGAAGCATGTATATATTACCTTTATTTCATCCTTGAATTCGTGTGATTCGGACGCACACATTCGTTTATTTATGACATATATGAAGCGTGTGAATTACCTGTATTTGATCCGTGTGATTCTCACGCATGCATTAGTTTACTTATAACATCTATGAAGCATGTGTATAACCTGTATTTCTCACGCATACTTTAGTTGTTTATGACATCCATGAAGCATGTGTATTACCTGTTTTTGATCCGTGTGATTCTCACGCATACATTCGTTTATTTATGACATCTATGAAGCATGTGTATTACCTGTATTTCATCCGTATGATTCTCAAGCATACATTCGTTTAGTTATGACATCAATGAAGCATGTGTATTACCTGTATTTCATCCGTGTGATTCTCACGCATACATTCGTTTAGTTATGACATCTATGAAGCATGTGTATTACCTGTATTTCATCCGTGTGATTCTCACGCATACATTCGTTTACTTATGACATATATGAAGGATGTGTATTACCTGTATTTCATCCTTGGATCCGTGTGATTCTCACTCACACATTCGTTTATTTATGACATCTATGAAGCATATGTATTTCCTGTATTTTATCCGTGTGATTCTCACGCATATATTCGTTGGCTTATGACATATATGAAGCATGTGTTTTACCTGTATTTGTTCCGTGTGATTCTCACGCATACATTAGTTTATTTATGACATCTTTGAAGCATGAGTATTACCTGTATTTCATCCGTGCGATTCCCAGACATACATTCGTTTACTTATGACATCTATAAAGCATGCGTATTACCTGTATTTCAACCTTGGATCCTAGTGATTCTCACGCATACATTAGTTTACTTATGACATCTATGAAGCATGTGTATTTCCTGTATTTCATCCGTGTGATTCTCACGCATACATTCGTTGACTTATGACATATATGAAGCATGGGTATTACCTGTATTTCGTCCTTGGATCCGTGTGATTATCACGCAAACTTTAGTTATTTATGACATCTATGGAGCATGTGTATTACCTGTATGTGTTCCGTGTGATTCTCACGCATACATTAGTTTACTTATGACATATATGAAGCATGTGTATTGCCTGTATTTCATCCGTGTGATTCTCACGCATACATTTGTTTATTTATGACATATAAGAAGCATTTGTATTACCTGTATTTTATCCTTCGATCCATGTGATTCTCATGCATACATTTGTTTATTTATGACATCTATGAAGCATGTGTATTACACATTCATCCGTGTGATTCTCAAGCATACATTCATTTACTTATGACATATATGAAGCATGTGTATGACCTGTATTTCATCAGTGTTATTCTCAATAATACAATCGTTTGCTTATGACATATATGAAGAATGTGTATAACCTGTATTTCATCCTTGGATCCGTGTGATTCTCACGCATACATTAGTAAACTTATGACATCTATGAAGCATGTGTATTGCCTGTATTTCATCCGTGTGATTCTCACGCATACATTTGTTTACTTATGACATATATGAAGCATTTGTCATCCTTGGATCCATGTGATTCTCACGCATACATTCGTTTATTTATGACATCTATGAAGCATGTGTATTACACATTCATCCGTGTGATTCTCAAGCATACATTCATTTACTTATGACATATATGAAGCATGTGTATTACCTGTATTTCATCCTTGTATCCGTTCGATTCTCACGCATACATTAGTTTATTTATGACATCTATGAAGCATGTGTATTACCTGGATTTCATCCTTGGATCTGTGTGATTCTCACGCATATTTTAGTTTATTTATTTCATCTATAAAGCATGTATATTGCCTGTATTTCATCCTTGGATCCGTGTGATTCTCACGCATACATTCGTTTATTTATGACATCTATGAAGAATGTGTATTACCTGAATTTCATCCGTGTGATTCTCACGCATACATTCGTTTACTTATGACATCTATGAAGAATGTGTATTACATGTATTTCATCCGTGTGACTCTCATGCATATATTAGTTTAATTATTTCATCTATAAAGCATGTATATTGCCTGTATTTCATCCTTGGATCCGTGTGATTCTCACGCATGCATTCGTTTATTTATGACATCTATGAAGCATGTGTATTACCTGTATTTCATCCGTGTGATTCTCACGCATACATTCGTTTACTTATGACATCCAGGGGCGTACCTGGGCATACGCACTGACGCACGTGCGTACAGGCTATTAAAGAAGCAAACAAATAAAAAAGGCTAAAAATGCGAAAAATGCAATAAAAACTGAAGGTATAGCGGGGTTAGGCACATTTGTGAATCCAAAACTCGATGGTGCGTATACCTAAATTAGCCCCAGGAACGCCCCTGAGTCATCTATGAAGAATGTGTATTACATGTATTTCATCCGTGTGATTCTAATCATACATTCGTTTACTTATGACATATATGAAGCATGTGTATTACCTGCATTTCATCCTTGGTTCCTTGCGATTCTCACGCATACATTAGTTTATGACATCTATGAAGCATGTGTATTACCTGGATTTCCTCCTTGGATCTGTGTGATTCTCACGCATATATTAGTTTATTTATTTCATCTATGAAGCATGTGTTTTGCCTGTATTTCATCCTTGGATCCTTGTGATTCTCACGCATACATTCGTTTATTTATGACATCTATGAAGCATGTGTATTACCTGGATTTCCTCCTTGGATCTGTGTGATTCTCACGCATATATTAGTTTATTCATTTCATCTACGAAGCATGTGTATTTCGCCCTTGGGTCCGTGTGATTCTCACACATACATTCGTTTATTTATGACATGTATGAAGCATGTGTATTACCTGTATTTCATCCTGGTCCGTGTTATTCTCAAGCATACATTAGTTATGTTTTATTTGGCCTTTTATTTAAGAAATAATAAATATGTACCTGTGTTTTATCGGTGAATAAAACACAGTTAGGAGTGCGGATGCGTAGTAATAAAATCACGAGTGCTAACGCACTCGTGATTTAATTACTCGCATACGAACGACTAACTGTGTTTTATTCACCGATAAAATACAGGTAGGTATTTATTATTACGATTCTAACACAACAGTTACCCCCTTGTTTACGCTATTATTGGGGCACTATATATTATCTCGGCGGTCAAGGTAATCAGGCTGCTATGTTTACAGGCTGTTCCATTGGGTGCACCCTTATGCAAAGTTCTGCGTTTCAATACACTAGTAGTCACGTTACAAACAATTAAGTCATTGCTTACGTCATATATCTTGCGCTGTATGACGTCAAACGTTCTCAGCTTGTTCAAGCTTGGTTTGGGAGCATGGCAAATTTGTTGTAATAAACATTTCATTAAAATTACTGTTGAGTTTGTCTTCGTGACGTATATTTACCAAGTGACGTCATGTAACGTGCGCTTCCGACGGATGAAATATACGCGGGCAATTAATGGAACAGCTGTATTTTATCGTAGAATAACATACAGCTGTCTCTCCTCTTTGTGTATATGAAAGACTGCAGAGGTCGTGTTAGAATCATCTTTAAACTTTAAGTTGTTCTTTATTTCTGAGTGTGTTTGTGGTTGAATGCTACTTTTCTTGTTCGATTTTTATATCTATATTTATTGATGACATCTATGAAGCATGTACACGTATAACCTGTATTTCATAGTGGGTCAGCGTGATTCTCACGTATACATTTGTTTATTTATGACATCTATTTATGACATCTATGAAGCATCTGTATTACCTGTATTTCATCCTTGGATACGTGTGATTCTCACGCAACCATTCGTTGATTTAAAACATATTTCAAATATGTGTATTACCTATATTTCATAGTGGGTCCGTGTGATTTTCACGTACACATTCGTTTATTTATAACATCTATTTATGAAATATATGAAGCCTGAGTATCACCATCGCGCGCACACACACACACACGTGCGCGCGCACACACAAATACACGCGCGCGCGCACACGCACGCATATGTAGCAACGAAAGCATAAGTGTTGCCCCATCCTTCGTGCCACGTTATATGTGCGTATATATTTCTTGTTTCAGAAGTTACACTGTGCACATATATTTTCGTGCCACGGTATATGTGTATAGTGGTAGATTCGGGCAAGGATTTGGGTAGATTTGGGTAGAGTTCTTGTTTCAGAAGTTACACTGTATCCATATACTTCCGTGTTATAGTAATAAAGAATAGTATGTATTATGTTTTTCTATAGCTAATGCTTGTCTGTCATGTATGCATGTGTGTGTGCATTTGTGTGTGTGCGTGCGTGCGTGCGTGTGTCAACTGACGGATTAAAACGTCCTTTACGCCCACCTTAATTAATATGTGTATGATTCAAATGTCAATTAATTTAGATTTTGGTCGATGTAATTTCCATTTAGTGTAAATAGTTTTGTTCACTAACATGGACAAAATATTTCCTTCAAAATAATTGTGCCTAGTAATAGAGCAAGATTGCCGTTGTCCCTTTAATTCTTCTCACATTGCGATGTTGAATGAGACATTCATTCATTTGTAATAGTTTTGGTAAGTAATACACTGCTGCAATGTGACTACGTGATATAGGTTAATGTCCCGCAGTGTCGATAAATACTGTCTATAACATGACTCTTGTAATACACAGCTAAGTCCGTGATATATGGTCAACCTCCCGTTGCGTCGATAATTACTCTTACGCAATTAACCGTGGTGTCCGATTAGGAAGTTAATCACCATTACGTAACAACACTGATAAGATTCTACAAATTCGCATATAAGATTTCATATAGCACACAATTATATTTGGCAGTGTATAAGGGGATGTCGTAAAGAAAATAGGTCTGTATCCATATTGCATTGATACAATATTATTATGCATGCAACTATGTTTAATATGTTTGTGAGACGATGCAACTTTTAATTGATAATGTATACAATTTGTTAGTTTAAAGACATTTTCTATAGTTTTTTCTGCAAAACAGATTTTCTTTAAACTTTTAGTACAGTAAGTCTGATATATATATAGACAGAAAAGGCAAAAATAATGGTAGGTCACCATGATTGTTAAAATTTTAAAAAATAATTTGTAATGCCACCGTCATGTCAATCTGTCCAAAAAGTGGACTTCTCCATGAAATAGCTAAATAAGACATGTTTGAAGTCCAATCATTTATCCATTGGTCACAATTCTGCTAAAATTGTATTAAAGTAAAGAACATTTAATTACAATAACATTTAAAGCTCATCTTTATGTAAAACCTATATTTTTTTCACAAAATCTGTTGAGACCATTACCACAATTTATGCACAAATTAGCCCATAATGATCTAATTTCATTTCTTTTTTGTATGTTCCCAATAATAGAATTGTTTTTAACTTTCTAAGCACATAGTCCAACATATATAAAAACAAAATGTGCAATAAAAATGATAGGTCCCCATGCTTGTTTAGAAAAAGAATTTGAAACCCTACCCCTATGCTAAAAGGCCAAGTTTTACATGAAATTATATAGAAATGGTGTATTTTCCTTTTTTGTTATGTTCCTAATACCAGAATTTGTTCAAACTTCCTAGGCACTTATTTGAACATATATTTAGACAATATATTCAATTAAATGTATTGGTCACCATTCAAACTCTGCCAAAAATCATTCAACCGAAATATGGCGATGATAAGCACAACTAGGCTTGATACTGATCATCCTTGTCAAGTTTCGTCTGTATCCAGCCAGGGGTTCAGGAAAACTAGCCCAGAAAAAAATTGTGGTATCAAAATCCTTTAAAGGGCCATAACTCTGCCAAATATCTGTAAACCGAAACGTGACGATGACATGCACAACTAGGCTTTGTGCTGATCATCCCTGCAAAGTTTCATTGAAATCTGGCAAGGGGTTCAGGAGAAGTAGATCAGAACAACGTTTGTGTATTAAAACCTTAACTCCGCCAAAAATCATTCAACCGGAACACGGCGATGATTTGCAAAACAACACATAGAATTTATCATCCCTAAAAAGTTTCGTTTAATCTGGCCAGGGGTTCAAGAGAACTAGTCAGAACAAAGTTTGTGTAATAAAACCTTTAAAGGGCTATAACTCCGCCAAAATCATTCAACTGGAACACGGTGACTATGTACAACTAGGCTTGGTACTGATCATCCCTGCAAAGTTTCAATGAAATCCGGCCAAATGAAGGACCTTTCGTCTTAATGAGGCCAAGATATAGCATATTTCAGAAAATCAAGGGTCATGATTTAGATGTAAATGGTCCATTCTGGATGTTTTTCGAACTTGTCCAAGCTTTCATTGATATTAACAATCTGGTAAAGTTTCTTAAAGATCGGATGAAAGATGAAGGCCTTATCGTCTTGAGGCAAAATATAGGATTTTTAACTAAATCAAGGGCCATAACTCCACTGTTACTGGTCTGATCTGGCTGGTTTTCGAACTTGACCGAGCTGTCAATGGTATTAACAATCTAGTTAAGTTTCATGAATATTGCATGAAAAATGAAGGCCCTGTCGTCTTAACGAGGCAAAGTATAGCATTTTTAACTAAATCAAAGGCCATAACTCATCTGTTACTAGTCCGATCTGGCTGGTTTTCGAAATTAAAAAGATGAAGGCCCTCTCGAATTAACGAGGCAAAATATAGCATTTTGAACTAAATCAAGGGCCATAACTCATCTGTTACTGGTCCGATCTCGCTGGTTTTCTAAACTGTCTGAGCTGTCATTGATATAAACAATCAGGTAAAGTTTTGTAAAGATCAGATGAAAGATGAAGGCCCTATCGAATTAACGAGGCAAAATATAGCATTTTTAACTAAATCAAGGGCCATAACTCCGCTGTTTTTGGTCCTATCTGGCTGATCTTCGAATCGTCCGAGCTTTCATTTATATAAACAATCTGGTAAAGTTTGGTAAAGATCGAATGACAGATAAAGGCCCTATCGTCTTAACGAGGCAAAATAAAGCATTTTTAACTAAATCAAGGACCATAACTCCACTGTTAATAGTCCGATCCAGCTAGTTTTCGAACTTGTCTTAGCTCTCATTTATATAAACAATCTGGTAAAGTTTAGTAAAAAGATTGGATGAAAGATAAAGGCCCTATCATCTTAATGAGGCAAAATATAGCAATTTTAACTAAATCAAGGGCAATAACTCCGCTGTTAATGGTCCAATCTAGCTGGTTTTCGAATATGTCCGAGCTTTTTGATTGATATTAACAATCTGTGCAAGTTTGGTAAAGATCAAATAATAAATGAAGGTGCTAGAGTGTTCACAAGGCTTAATATGACATTTTTCAGCAAAACAAGGGCCATAACTCCGGTGAAATTATTTCGATCTTGCCGGTTTTCGAATAATATATATAAAGACACTGGCAAAGTTAAGTAAAGGTCCGATTAATATTGAAGGCCCTAGAGTGTTCACAAGGCAAAAAATAGCATTTTTCAGAAAAAAACAAAGGCCATAACTCCGGTGTTACTGATCCGATTTAGCTGGTTTTCGAACTTGTTTGAGCTTTCATTGATATCAACAATCTGTGCAAGTTTGGTAAAGATCAAATAATAAATGAAGGTGTTAGAGCGTTCACAAGGAAGGCAGAAAATGGCAGTTTTCAGAAAAAAACAAGGGCCATAACTCCGGTGTTACTGATTCGATTTGGCTGGTTTTCGAACTTGTCCGAGCTTTCATTGATATTAACAATCTATGCAAGATCAAATAATAAATGAAGGTGCTAGAGTGTTCACAAGGCTTAATATGGCATTTTTCAGCAAAACAAGGGCCATAACTCCGGTGAAATTTATCCGATCCCGCTGGTTTTCGAACTTTTCCGAGCGTTCATTGATATAAAGACACTGGTAAAGTTTCGTAAAGATTGGATTAATAATGAAGGCCCTAGAGTGTTCACAAGGCAAAAGTTAACAGACGGACGGACGGACGACGGACGGACGACGGACAACTCGCCATCCCATAAGCTCGGCCAGTAGAGCTAAAAAAAATAATAAAAAAATCGAGTTTTGAGTGGGGATGGGGTAGAGGTGAGGAGGGCAACATATATGTGTAAGAAGCTATATAAGAATTGACCAAAACAACACAGAAATATGGTAAAACAAAATAAAAATATTTTGATTGGGGGAAGGTAGGTATGTGTAAGAATTGACAAAACAACACAGAAATATGTAAAAAAACAATAAACATTAAATAAAAATATTCCAGTTTTGAGCGTGGGGTGGGTGCTGGGTGCTGGGTGCTGGGGTGATGGGGTGGGGTGGGGTGGGGTGGGGTGGGTTGGGGGCAACATAGGTATGTGTAAGAATTGACCAAAACAACACAGAAATAAAAAAAAAAAAAAAAAGAGTTTCGAGTGTGTGTGGGGGGGGAGGGACAGGGAGATAAGCAGAGCGGGGTTGGGGAAGGGAGCAACATGTGTAAGAAGCTATGTGTAAGAATTGACCAAAAAACACAGAAATATGTAAAAAAAAATATATATATATTCTAGTTTCGAGTGTGTGGTGGGGGCGGGGGGGGAGTGGTGGGGAGGGGAAGTGGTGGGGAAGGGGAGGGGATGCAGGGTCCTAGTTTCGAGTGTGTGGCGGGGGTGGGGGAGTCGCGGGGAGGGGGAGTGGTGGGGGAGGGGAGGCGGTGGGGAAGGGCAACATGTTTAAGAATTGACAAAAGCAACACAGAAATATGCAAAAAAAAATAATAGAGTTTCAAGTGGGGTGGGCGGGAGAGCGGGTGTGAGAGGCAGGAGTGGGTTGGCAGGTGGGGGCGAGGGGGCAACATATATGTGCAAGAATTGACTTAAAACAACACAAAAATATGTAAAAAAAGTTTCAAGTGTGTGTGCGGGGGTGGGGGAGGTGGGGGTGAGAGGCGGGAGAAGGGTGGAGGGGGCAACATACTGTGAAATCATTTTATTTCGTCGGGATTAAATTTCGCGATTCTTTCCAAAAAGACAGTTTCGAGGGGACGTAATTTCGCGCATTTCTGATTTTGGAAGAAAAAAAATCTGTAAAAAAAGGACTAGGTTGAAACGCATTATCGATAAATTGGACCCAGATTTGTAAGTGCAAAAACATCACCAGGCTACAGATTGGCAGAGTTGTCTGGCGATTACGTCAGACCTGTTCTAATAAACAATTAACCCAGGTCACCTAGCTAACACTGAAAACACCTACTCGGCGGGTGATGTGGTTTGATCTCCCGTTGTTTGTTTTTAATTGTTACCCTGTCTGACACCATTGTTTGTTTGGGAAGGAAATGGCGGACACCTGCGTCGATGTGCGTCAAATCGCTGATTCGATTGGCTAACAGCTATAATTAGCTCATGAATATTTGTGAGTGACAATGCGTCAATTAAGGGGTGTTAAAACAGGTAATTGACACATTAAGTTGTTTTGATTGCATGATAATAGTACTAATTGATATTAAAACGTAGAGTGCTTGCATATTATGTGTGTCGTACTGTATTGCATTTTCAATGTTGCTATGCTAGCGTGTGCTTTGTTTGTTGCTAGTATTTGTTTTTTGTTCATTAAATATATAGAAATGTGTACGTGTTATTGAAAATACCAACAAGTATTTCACTTTGCAAAGTAAATTGCCGACCACTAAAGGTCAGTACTCTGTATATGATGACAACGATAAACTTAAGTATCATTCGTGAATGGATTTATTAATCCGCTTGCGTAAACACAGGTGTGTCAACACATCGGCATGATTAAAACAAACAAGCAAGTTTTTTATTTTGTTTATTATATAAATAATTATATAATTATTCAATACATACATAATGATAAACCTTTTATCGGCTCAATAAGTATTAAACTTATACTCACTGATAAAACTGCAATACCGAACCGATCGGGAACAATGTTTTAATATAGTAGATATAAAAATCGAACAGGAAAAGCCTGTTTCGTACGCATACATTACTACTTAATTCAAACGCTGGACATTTATAATCGTGGGGATTTGATTTCGTGGTTTAGGTCAACCACGAAATACGCGAAATTAAATCCCCACGAAATATAATGATTTCACAGTATATGTGTAAGAATTGACTAAAACAACAAATATGTAAAAAAAAAAAAAAACGGTGTGGAGGGGGGTGGGAGTGGGGGTGGGGGGAGGGAGGGAGCCATGCCCCAATATGGGTGAAGTATGAATAAGATGCATAATGCTATAAAAAATCCCAAAACCAAAATTATAGATATATACATGCTTACATGCAAACATAGATCTGCCTTTATTGCACATTTTATGGGCCATCACAATTTGGGTTCCTTGGGAGCCCAGAATTTGCAGAAGACAAAATTACTTATCCAACCCTTTACAACATACTATAAGGAAACCAATTCCAAAATTTAGCTCAGCTAGGACAAGAAATGTAAGAGATAAAGACCTGTAAACACAGCTTACACGCAAAATTTGATGTGAAACAGACACATTTTAAGGGCTATCATAATTTGCGTTCCATGGGAGCCCATGGGTTACAGTAACCAACATTGCTTATGCAGCCCTTAAGATAATGCTATAAGGAAGCCCATGGCCAAATTCGGTTGTGCTAGGATAAGAAATGTAAGAGATATAGACTTGTAAACACAGCTTACACGCAAACCTTGATGTGGGACGCCGACATCACCGCCGACGCCACCGCCGACGCCGGGGTGATTACATAAGCTCTGTTATTCTTCGAATAGTCGAGCTAATAAGAAAATTAGTTAAGATACAAAAGTTGATACTTAGAAATTTAGTTCAGTGTATACTTTCGTGTCATGTATATGTGTATAGTGGTGGATCTGGGCAAGGATTTGGGTAAATATTTCTTGTTTTAAAAGTTACATTATACACATATACTTTCGTGCCGAGTTATATGTGGAAAGTGGTGATTCTGGGCAAGGATTTGGGTAAATATTTCTTGTTTCACATGTTACACTATACACATATACTTTCGTGCCACGTTATATGTGTATAGTGGTAGATTTAGGCAAGGATTTGGGTAGATTTGGGTATTTCGTGATGATGAGCCATTAAACAAAATTCAGTTCAATTCAATTTCCTTATTTAGTCACCACTCAATAAGTTATAATACCACATTTCACTCTCTCAGGGGTATATATTAGACACTAGTTGATGTGTATACTCTGGGGTGGCTCTAAATAACCAGTAATTTGTTGATGAGCCGTTAAAACAATATTAAATTATATTCACTTTCTCTAATTCAGTCACTATTTTTTCACCACGCAACACGTTATAATACCACCTTCAACTTTCTCTTGGCGGCTCTAAATAACCTGCAAGAAGAAACCGATGCGTAGCATCAGGGTTGCAGATTTTTTTCAAAAGGAGGAATCAAACGTGTATTTATTTGCAAATTGTATTGTTTATACACTTTAAAGGGAATATATCAGGCTTTTCAAAGGGGTCTAGGTGTATGACTTAAAATTAATAAATAATTATATTTTTTATTTTGAAGAGCCTAAACCTAATGAATTTAATTCAATTGAATTGAATGTTGTTTAACGGCTCATCAACACAGTATAGGTTATTTAGAGCCGCCCCAGAGAGAGGGGAAGGATACATAGGAATCCGGGAACCTGCCCTTAACTTTTATTATCGAATAGATTCCTATGGTTCTTTAACGTGCTCGGAGGATAGACCGATACACGGGACTGCCCGGTTTACGTCCCCATCCGACGGACGAGGTTAAGGGAAAGTGTCTTGCCCAAGACCACACCGACGAAACTCAGTGGCACCACGGAGGATTGAACCCTGGGCCTCTGGTTACAAATCCACCGCTACCGACTAAATGTGATCCCTTATTTGCAAAGGAATTGATTCTGCACAGCAATATGTGCTATCCTAGGTTACGCACCAGGGTTAATTTCAGCATTTTACGTCCTATTCCGTCCTAGCTATATTGTGTATTCAAAGTTTAAACCTTAACAATATGGTTCGAACATTATATTTTGATTGATATAAGTGTTTTATCATGAATCCGTCCAGAAATGCAAAAGTTATTGAACGCTATATGACCTTTGTTCTCTATATGTCACGTGCTCCTCCATATGCAGCATCAAAAACAATAACAAATATAGGCTGCACACTCAAAGCGCGCCACCATAATAATTATGTTGATGAGCCATTAAACAGAATCAGTTCAGCTCAATTTCCTTATTTAGTCAAGACTCAACATGTTATAATACCAATGTTCCCAGGACGTGCATTGAGTGCATTCTCTGGTGTGGCTCCAAATAACCTGTAACGTGTTGATGAGCCATTAAACAAGATTCAGTTCAATCTAATTTCCTTATTTAGTCATTATTTCAACAATCAATATGTTATAATACCACATTCCACTCTCTCAGGGGTATATATTAGACATCAGTTGTTGCGTTTACTCTGGGGCGGCTCTAAATAACCTGTAATGTGTTGATGAGCCGTTAAACAATATTCATTTATATTCACTTTCTTTAATTCAGTCATATTATATTTCACCATGCAATACGATATAATACAACCTTCTACTTTCTCTGGGCGACTCTTAATAACTTTAATATTTTTACGAGCCATTAAACAAGATTCACTTCAATTCAATTTCCTTATTTAGACATCACTCAATACATTATAATACCAATTTCCACTCTCTCAAGATGTGCATTTAAACAACATTCTGTTCAATTCAGTTTTCTTATTTAGTCATTATATCATCACTCAATATGTTAAAATACCATTTATAATTAGTAGTATGTAACTTTTCGATGTTTTCATTATGTATTTTCTCATCAAAAAAAATATATATATACTACAATTATACGTTAAATAACAGGACACATAATTATAAACTTAGTGGAATCTTATGTAAATAGAAAAGTCATAGTATACAATCTATAATATGACGACGAGCGGCAATAAGAATAAATATTGTAGTATATAATATATTTATTTTAATTCAATGCATTAGAATTAAAGCATCTTGTGTGTTTTTTGTGTAAAATTAATTGTGAGTTCAATTGGTGTAGCAAAGGCAGAGAACGAAATGGAAAAGTGAAATGAAGATGAAATGTTTTTATTTGTTTTAAATGTTTTAAAATAAACGTGCAATCTATGTGCTTCGCTTTAATCAAGGAAGAGCTATATTCGCAATTTTTATATTAAGCTTAACGAGCTGGACGGCGAACTGAAACTATAGCTTAGTTCCGGCTATATGTATTCTTAAAAGTCTGACTTTTGACTGTAAATAATGTTCCAATGCACAATTATATAAAAAACACACTCTGAATATGTCCATGTATGAATAATTACAATTTACATACGGTATTAATACGATCAAATGTACCGTATATATTTTTTAAGTTCATGCTGTACAAATACAACATTTTTGATGAGCAAAAATAAAAATTGTATGTACAACTCTGTAAGTGTGTCAGAACTCTGCCAAGACTTGAACCCGGATTTCTTTTCTCGAAAGAAAAGCGTGTTTCTTTACACTACAGAGATCGCCCAGACATCACAAAAGAGTGTACAAAACTAGGCAAAACTAATAAACATTTAGATTAAAACCTTTTCAAACTAAAACTATCACTGAAGTTTTTTAATACCCCTGGAAACGCATACCCCACAACTATATGCGCATCTCCACTTCATACAGATGCTTCTCACAAAGTTTTGCAAAAATCCATATATATATATACTTATGGAGAAATAGCACACAAAATAATTTTTCTTAGAAAAATATTCAAGGGGCCAGAACTGACAACAAACAGCACTGAACCAAAACCCCACTATGATGTGCGTATCTCCATATGATGCACATATTTCTAACACAGTTTGTTGAAACCCCATCAGGTGCATGGTTATAGAAGTTTCAGAGGACTAGTCGCTACAAGTTTTCATTATATAACTCTATGAAAACATGGCGGCCATGTTTAACGTCAAATCAAAATAATTTTTTACAAGGATCAACATCATGTCATACTGATCATTTTAGAAAAAGTCCCATATCAATATCACTTATAGTTTTCAGGAAGTAGTCGCTACAAACTTGTATTTTGAAAATCTATTTTTAGCCATGGCGGCCATCCTGAATTCCGGCCAACCTGAAATTTTGCTAGGATCAATTAAGACATCAAGAGCAACATTCCTGTGAAGTTTCATGAAAATCCGTCGAGTTGTTACAGAAAAGTAGTCGCTAAAAGTGGCCATCTTGAATTTCCGGCTGACCTGAAGTTTTGCTAGGATCACTAAGACATCAAGAGCAACATTTGTGTGAAGTTTCAGAGGAATAGTCGCTACAAGTTTTTATTTATATAACTCTATGTAAACAAAGATAGCCACCAGCAGCCATGTTTAACGTCGAATCAAAATAATTTTCGACAAGGATCAACATCATGTCATACTGATCATTTTAGGAAAAGACGCATATCAGTATCACTTACAGTTTTCAAGAAGTAGTCGCTACAAACTTACTTTTTTTTAAATTTATTTTTAGCCGTGGCGGCCATCTTTAATTTCCGGCCGACCTGAACTTTTGCTAGGATCAATTAGACAACAAGAGCAAAATTCCTGTGAAGTTTCATGAAAATCCGTCAAGTAGTTTCAGAGTGTTAGTAGCTACAAGTTTTCATTATATAACTCTTATGTAAACAAAGATGGCCGCTGGCGGCCATGTTTAACGTCACATCAAAATCATTTTCGACAAGGATCAACATCATTCCATACTGATAATTTCAGAAAAGATCAATATCACTTATAGTTTTCAAGAAGTACTCGCTACAAACTTGTTTTTTGAAAATCTATTTTAGCTGTGGCGGCCATCTTGAATTTCCGACCAACCTGAAATTTAGCTAGGATCATTTAGACATCAAGAGCAACATTCCTGTGAAGTTTCATGGAAATCCATTTAGTAATTTCAGAGAAGTAGTCGCTACAAGTTTTTACTAAATAACTCTATGTAAACAAAGATGACCGCTGCAGCCATGTTTAACGTCGAATCAAAACGATTTTCGACAAGGACCAACTTCATGTCATGCTGATAATTTTAGAAAAAGTCAAATATCAATATCACTTAAGAGTTTTCAAGAAGTAATCGCTACAAACTTGTTTTTTAAAAATCTATTTTTAGATTTGGCGGCCATCTTGGAATTCACATCAACATGAATATTTGCTAGGATCAACTAGACTTCATGGGCAACATTTCTGTAAAGATTCATGAAAATCCATTCAGTAGTTTCAGAGGAGTAGTCGGTACAAAAATAAGTTTAACGACGGACAGACGGACGACGGACACCGCACCATGGCATAAGTTCTGCTGATCTCTGATCAGTAGAGCAAAACAATGGACTATATAAAAAATGTTAATCCATAATATTCGAATTTATTTAACTGCTATTTGTTTAATACTGCCTTTACTGTTTGTAAACCATTCACCCGTCTGTCTGTCCATCCATCCAATTTATCCTAATAAAAGTTATTGCATGGAAACCAAAATATGACCTGGCAACAGAGGGATGCTCATACTAAACACTAAATGCCTCCACATCTGCATTGCAGACTTGCCGTAATATAAAACACACCAAATTACTGTTTTTATTTACTAAAATCACTCTGACATTGAAATAGTTTAAAACATAAATCTGAAAATTACCTTTTGGAATAGGAAATAGTCAACCCCATGGTTTAGCCACAGTTGAACAGTGTACGAGGGTATTATGAAAACACTACCACCATTCCCATTGTTGGTTTCTCTCTGGAGAAGTGTAGGTCCTATATAAACATATAAAAAGAGAATTTATTACACATTTAATACCAGAAATGTTGAATAGCCAATTAATGCCTCCACTAAATGCAAAACTTTCAAGTGTTTGACCTTGACCTTGTGGTCGCAGGTGATCAGAAATATGATGTTAGTAATCAAGAAATAAAACATGGAAATATTTTCATTTTGAAAATATGAGCGAAAATATAACATTTTACACAAAGCATACCTAAGCAAAACTTCCAAGTGTGTGACCTTGACCTAGTGGTTGCAGACATTTAGTGTGTGAATGAGTGCGTGCGTGATTCTAAGGATTATAGTTCCTCCGACCTGATTGCCACCAGAGAATCATGGTACAGCTATGCACAGTGGAGTTCAGACTGTCTATGAGTGATTGTGTGTAGTGCAATGTATCGATCTAGTCTACTTGAAGCAGATATAGTTCTGCCACACTGGAATACCAGCCATTGTACATGATACCCCACGCAGTCACATTATTGTGACACCTGGTGACAACCAGAAGTAGTACTACCCATTATTTGTCAATTATTTGAAAATCTATTTTTAGTCATGGTGGCCATCTTGAATTTCAGGCCGTCCTGAAATTTTGCTAGGATCAATTAGACATCAAGAGCAACATTCCTGAAACGTTTCATGAAAATCCGCCAAGTAGTTTCAGAGGAGTAGTCGCTACAAGTTTTTGCTATATAACTCTATGTAAACAAAGACAGCCACTGGCAGCCATGTTTAACGTCGAATCAAAATGGTTTTTGACAAGGACCAACATCATGTCATGCTGATCATTTTAGAAAAAGTCCCATATCAATATCACTTATAGTTTTCAAGAAGTAGTCACTACAAACTTGTATTTTAAAAATCTATTTTTAGCTTTGGCAGCCATCTTGTATTTCACATCAACATGAATTTTTGCTAGGAAGACTTCATGGGCAACATTTCTGTAAAGTTTCATGAATATCTATCCAGTAGTTTCAGAGCAGTAGTCGCTACAAATAAAACTTTACGAACAGACAGACGGACGGACGACGGACGACGCACAACGGCATAAGATCTGCTGATCTCTGATAGATCTGCTGATCTCTGATCAGTAGAGCTAAAAACCAACAGTCTTCGAAATTAGCTCAGCTGGTAGCCCGAAGCCCGCGGTCAGTAAAAATCAAGTCTGGCAAGTAAATTTTGCAAGCTGACATGCACGTTAGATGAAAATGTTACATTAAAATGAATCAGAATGAAATTGGACAATAAAAATTAACGAATTTGTGTGTGAACTAATTTAAAAGTTGATTTATTTTGTTTATACATTGCTGGAACAAAGTGGGAGGGGTATACTGGAATCACCTTGTACGTCTGTCCATAGACGCAATTCTTGTCGGGGCTATTTCCCAATAACTTCTTAGAATTTTGCGAAACTTGCTAGGAAGTATCAATATCGAGTGGACATGCGCATACTGTCATGACGTTCTGGTTCGATAAATTTCCACTTAGTTATGGCCCTTTGTATTTCTAATATACATATATATAATACGAAATTCTTGTCCGGGCTATATTTCTCTAAAACTCCTTGTTAGAATTTATTGAAACTTGCTAGGAAGTATCAATATCAAGTTGAGATGTGCATACTAATTTTATTTGAGTACCTTAAATCAATAAGGATTTCAGATTGTTTTTATTAAAAAGTGATAAACAACTTGAGGCCTCCCTTGACATTGTCTACCTTGGTATCATTTTTGAACTCTACAAGCAAGAATATGTTCTAGAATCGACACAATAAGTGCACAACATTTGCGTCTGGATCACTTTTACATAACCATTTCCAATTAAAACATTTGAATACTATTTAGTAACGTCAAGAGCATACATACTGGCTTTATTTTTATAGTTTTTCGACTTGGCTTTGTGTAGTAGGGCCTCCTATCGAGGAGCAATGGAACAAAAAGGAATGACACCTGCGGGCTGTTTTAGTGTGACTGCTACATTACGCAGTAAGTTCATGTTCATCAGTTCATTAGTATGTACACAATTTGCGATATTACTTTTCTCAACTGCTAACTTTCTATCTAACGGAATATGTTGTAGACAAAACACAGTGCAATAAATAAATCTAAATGTTGAGCTTATAAAAAAATATTCAATATAATGTCGTCACCAAATGCCATACACATGTGAATAAGTGCTAAAACGAACTAAAAATTACCATGGATGACGACATCGCGTTCCTTTTAATAGAAATATCAGCCAAGTATTTAGAATATATTTAAGGCAAGACAAACATTTGCTTCCCCGTGTTTGTACTGTGTTTGTGATTAGCTCAAGACGTACAGTTGTAATTAATCACGAGAATATGGCTAACAAAACAAACATAAGGAAACATGACACTTAGTCAAGTATTTCACGTTAATATTGTCATTGTTCCGAAACTATAATAGTTCAATAGGAAATTCAAATTCCGAAGTCATATGACCTATTTGTTATTCGAGACACATTGCTACAAAATGATTGTGGGTGTTGTGACTTTGTGTGTTTTTGGTTGACTGTGGTCATTGAAATCTGCATTTATATCTACTTCTATAGGACAATGTTTCTCTCCTTTTGATATATATTATGTCTGATAGCCGAATCTTCAACGATGCAGGCAGTATATTTTATTGATACAAACGATATATGTATATAGGCAAGACTAAATATCACCTTCCGTCTATGCACACCGAGTGTCCCTTTATTTCAGTTATGTTTGCCATACTTAAACTTTTCAATAGCAAAACACTATATCCGTTCAATCACAAACGATACCATTGGTTACAAACCAAATATTAGGCTGTACAATAAGAATCACACAATGAAATATATTTATGGTTATATTTATGTATGGTTATATTGTATTACATTTGTCACAATGACATTACTCATGCATTTCTTGTTGATGACGTATGTAGGGCTATAATGTTATAGTCATTTGAGAAAGAAGAAAAAAATATGAAGTTAACAGATAACACAATCAAATTGTTAGTCTCGCCTTCAACGTGTCTCACCTTTTTATTGAAAAGGCTTATTGGTTATGGCAAACGTAATTCTGTTCATTTTAACTGTTTGTTTAAGCAAAGGAACATAATATATTTATGAACGTTATAGAAATTTAAAATCTGTATGAAAAGCGATCGCTACTAAAATTTAAGGTCAGAGATACATGTAGTGGTGTCGGTTCTTCGTAGTCTAGTACTATTATTTGTTTGTGAGGGTTCGAAGGGGTGATAGGTTGAACAATTCTTGTTTTTTTTAACTGTAGAGTATATTTGAAATATTTGTTATTTGGTCTGAATTGTCAATGTATCTTAAGAAGATCCGACAATATATTCAGTGATTTAGATTAGAGACATGATCTTTCTTACGACAAAGCAGTTTCAGGAGATTAAAGAAACACAGAAGTAAACCGTGAAATTAATAACTTAACTACTACCAGTATAAAGGAATTGGGATATTTTAATCATGTTTCTTTGTGATTCGTTGGGTTATACTTTGGTGATCAGTTCTACTTTGATATAATAGATCCTCTTCAATAAACTGGATTAAAATAAGTATACCTTCTAGTGAAGCAGGGTATATGTGTGTTAAGTATATATATAAACGATTCAATATAATACAAAAATCTACTGTTTCAGTAAATAGTTAAAAACTATTCATCTAGGGAATGACTACTGACCTCAATAGTCACTCCTGAGGATGAATAGTATACAACGATCTACTTCGGTCAATGGTTAAAACTATTCATCCAAGGCAGTGACTATTGACCCGAAGCAGTAAACTATTGACTGAGACGAAGTATATATATTGCATCGTATAAACTCCATTAGTTTGCTTATACTTTTTGCTTATTGTTTACATGCATGACGTCACGTCATGGAAAGCATAACGTCATTCTCAGACTGTTGACCATCAAAAAAAGACTATTGACCGCAAAACCAGACTGAACCGGATAGGAAACGTTCTCAAATCAATAGTTCATACTAATAATTTACACGTGACTGCCATTTAGCCAATGAAAACTACGTATTTAAAATGATATATAATAATAATATCTACTTTTGTTGGGGCCAATGGTTAAAACTATTCATCCAAGGGAGTGACTATCGTCTTGCTCAATAGTTTACTGCTGAGGGTCAATAGTCATTCCCGAGGATGAATAGTTTGAACTATTTACTGAAACAGAAGTAGATAGTTGTTTTATTATATTGAATCGTATAAACTCCATTAGTATGCTTACTTTTTGCTTACTTTTTACATGCACGACGTCACGTCATGGGAAAGCGTAACCTCATTCTCCGACTACTGACCTGCAAAAAATGACTATTGACTGCAAAACCAGATTGAACCAGATAGGAAACATTCTAAAGTCAATAGTTCATACTAATGGCTTACGCATTACTGCCTTTTAGCTAGTGAAAACTACGCATTAAATTTAAAAGGATATATAATAAAAAATGTTAACCTCAACAGTTGTATACTATCATTCAATGCATACCACTCTTCGTGTTAATGCATTGTTCTCAAATATTCTATACATTTACCAAAGCGAAGATAATAGAGCATAGAATGTACACAATTACAGACATTTGGGAACTTATTTTATCATGCTTCAAATTATATCGATAGTGCGTTCACAGTATCGTATGCTTAATGTGTATTGTGTTCTCAACTACTTGTCAAAACATGGGCTAGTTAACAAATATGTTCAATTGTCAATAAGCACGATGGTAATTATTGATACTTTAGCTATTTTAAAATTGCTGATTGGATAAACTGAAAGAAAAAAACGTGTCCATTACTTGTTCGGTTCACGGGGAGATCATATTGGACACAAATACAAATAAAGATGGTTGTTCGATAAGCGAAAACAGATATGGACGAAACAAAGCGTTTAAACTACACGAATACAATACGCCCTTGTTCTAAAGATCCAGTGGGGCCATTTCGAAATACCAAATATATCTGTGAAAGCTTGACAACATTTGACACGTTCTTCAGGGTTGAAATTAACTTTTTTCAGGAACTTGTCAACTTGTCCATAGGACAAGTAACTTACACAATTTACTTGTCCCCAGTCCAATTTACTTGTCCCCGCATTTAATGTAAAAGTGATACAAAAAACAAGATCAATCATGAGTAACATTACATTCCCGCAGTTGCATTCCACAAGGGCTTTATATTTATCAGCCCAGATTCCACCAATAAAAATAAGATGTTTTTTATTTGTCATTGTCACAGGATGACCTTAGTGGTTGGGCTAACTCAGGAAAGAATCAATGACGGTGAATGCATTTACATAAGTTTAATGCAACTTTTAAAATATGTTTAATATATATACAATTATCGAAAAAAAACAAGCGAATACACAAATGAACTATGAAAAGAATGTTCTCCTGAACGTTTAAGACGTTCTTAGTATTGTTATAAATACTGAATGTCTAAGACACTAAAGTGTTGTTAACGCTATAACAATGTTGATCTAGCGCGATAACTGTGATGCGCGAGAGCTCATGAAGATGATGATGCGCGAATTCAATGGATGATTGTCATCAAATGCCTTCTGTAAGGGTTGATGACGCGATGCAATGATAGTTAACCTCCACTGAGATTTTGAGTAATATTCCTCCAGTGAGGATTGGTAACGGGCCCACCTTGTGTCCCGGGGGTTGTCGTTAGTAAAACCTGGCTGCGCAGGTACGGGGACCGTCTCCACCGCTTGTAAACGTTATTCGTGGAAGCTTAGCTCCACTCCTGGATATCCAAACCTAGATGGCTTACTCCAACCCTGGATGGCTTATATCCTGGATGGCTTATTTCCAACCCTGGATGGCTTAGGCTGTAATTATACATACGTTTTAGATGTCGGTTGACAAACATAACAATTTTGCATAATTATCATTACCCAAACAAATCATTATTCAATCAATATATGTAAGCTGTACTAATGAAGAGTAGCAATGTATACATATTCTACAACGCCATGTATACGCTATGTACGTCGCTGTTAATCACTGCCCCTAATACATGTAATATAAACATGATCAAATTACTCATATATTACCCTCACTGAGTTATGCATGCACGCATTTATTCTTGTCACTCATCTCATTGTTAACTAATGTTAACACTCGTGTATTACAATCACTGAGTTATACGCCAACGTTAATGCACCTATTATCCACTGTTATCAAATTAATATTGTTTTACAATTAATGATCAATTACAATAATTACATCTAATAAAGTAACTTCAAAATCATATGCTAGTCTAAAGTTATGTTTGAGAAACATCAATGCTAACCGGATGTCGTAACCGCCAAACAAGATGGCGCCGCCCACTGAATACAAATGTACGATAAAAGTTTAATAAAATTACTAACCACATGTTGCCTATGAAATTTGCCGTCCAATCTCTGTTCCAACAAAGTACTATCGATGATCCCGGCGAGAGCTAGAAGACAATGGGTTTTATAGCAAACATTACGCCCAAATCATTATTTCCCCCGTTCAGTCCGTGACAAACGTGGCTAAATCTAAAGTATTGAATCTACACGAGAGGCCCCTTATACAATTTTGCCGTTTAAGGAAAATAAACCTATACGTTTACATGCATTAGCACAAAACTAAACTGATGACACGGCCTCTCTGGCGGCCACTTAAAATGTACACGCTTTTACGTGTTACATGAATAGATCATGAATATTGTGAAATTGTTTCAACTCGAACAATAGATTTTGGGTGTAACCGATAACTTACAAGAGCTATATACGACCAGTACGCTCTACCCATGACATTTTGTGACAACATCTCCCCACTTAAAGAAAGTGCTACACTTTTAAAATTCAACAAAATGATAATTAATATTTACACGTTAAGAAACTATTAATTCGTCTGAGCAAACGAGTGACAAAACGTACAAGCTGATCGCTCAATCGCTTGAGTATGTTAACTATTACCACTGCAGTTATAACCTAACTATAATATGTAATTACAATTTCAACACTATTCTACAATTGTACACTACCCTGTCGTAACATATACTACTATTGTACAATACATGGCAATACACTATTGTATTAAACCGGTCATTATGTGCGGCGACTTAAATAGTCTGCCCCAATATTGTCCTTTCCACGGTCTATTACACCGACTTTACGGTTACTAATAACACTACTTCCCGTCACTACAAGAACTCCAACTTTACACATCGCATCCATCGCATTACCAGTATACTGTTTGCGAAATGGAGTAGGGTCTCTCGTTTCCCTAATCGGCTTTGCTAAAGTGTGCTTAAAGCTACACTGCACTACATTTGTTGGTCTCGACTTATCGGACCGAACAGTACTACACTCAGAGTCTAAACGACTTATCTCTCGTTTCTCTGCTACATTAAGCATGCCCGATATGTTTACATCGGCTGCTGTCTCCTTATCTACACTAGTGGGAGAATATGTGGGACTAGTGTCCTCACTACTGTCTTCCTCACTATCCTCAATAACTGCAACATTAACTACGGTTAACACCCCTTGTTTCACATTATCGGTTCTACTGATATACTCTTTCAGCATATTCGCATGAAAGGTCTTTAACTTTCCGTTTATCTCGATACGGTAATCCATAGTGTTCACTATCCCTCTAACGTAAAACGGACCTTTCCATTGTAACAACAACTTGTTATTGTCGGTCGGGAGAAACAGGAACACCTGGTCATCTATCTTAAACTTCCTAGCTCTAGCTTTCTGGTCATAGTACTGTTTATACTTGGTACTTGCCTTAACTAACTGACTTTGAGCTATCTTACAAGTCTCCTCTAGTTTCTCCTTCAGATCTAAAACATACTGATATGTAGTCTTAACCTCATCAATATCTACTTCACCTGCCCACATCTCTCTAAGAATCCTCATGGGACCTCTAACTGACCTACCGTACAATAACTCAAACGGAGAAAATCCTAAACTCTCTTGTGGAACCTCTCTAAATGCAAACAATAAAGCATTGAGATACTTGTCCCAATCTTTGGGTCTCTCGGTACACATACGCCGTAACATTTGCTTTAACGTCCCGTTAAATCGTTCGACTAACCCGTCATGATTTGACGCAAAGACAATAACCTGCTTACTTCAGCCATAAGTTCTGACGTAAACTGTGACCCACAATCAGTCAGCATTTCCTCTGGTACACCTAGCCTACTGAACATATCAACTAATGCCTCAGCTACTCTCTCAGTTTCAATTGAGGGCAATGCTACTGCCTCCAGATACCTAGTTGCATAGTCTACCATGGTTAAAATGTACCTATTTTTCCTATCCGACACTGGAAAAATTGGTCCAACTATGTCTACGGCTACCCGCTTAAATGGTGTATCTATCAGTGGCATCTGACCTAAACGAACTTTGGTCACTCGACCTTTTGGTACTGTCCTTTGGCATACATCGCAGGACCTACAATACCTAGTTACATCTCCACTAACGCCTGGCCAATAAAATTCTGCCAATACTCTATCTGACGTTTTCTTTACGCCTAAATGACCTCCCATAATCGACTCATGAGCTACCTTAAGCACTGTCGTTCTATACTGGGTAGGAACCACTAATTGGTGAAACTGTCTACTACCACTATCTTCAAATTCTCTGTACAATAACCTATTCTTATGTACAAACTTACAACTACCGGACCCTTTACACTTCTTCACTACACCATCCTTGGCCTTCACCTTACAAGGACCTAATGACTCGTCTTGAGTTTGTGCTTCTATAAACTCCGCTTTAGATATGTCACCTACGGCTGCAGGAACCTTTAATTTTCTATAAGCCTGAGCTTGCTTCTGAACCTGCGCTCTAGTCTCTACGGCATTACTTATGCTACTTCTAAAATCGGACATTACCGGAAGTGCTGAACCTTCTATGTTCCCTATCGTTAAATCATACATCGGGTCGTCCATACATAATGCCTCTGTAGTCCCTTTAAAGAAAGGTGTATCTACATCTATTCTCGCTATTGGCACGTGCTCTACCGACTTATTTAACAACATACACGGTGACTGTTTACCTACCAACTGGTCATCCGTAACTAAACTACGCCTAACTACCACACCTGTACAACCTGTATCCCTCATTACAATTACGTCCGTGCCATTCACTCTACCATCTGCCGTTGGAAGATTTGCATACGGAAAGAGACATGTTCCGATCTTCGCCATTACACCATCTGATTTAACACAACAGCTACTACTCTCGGTTTTAATAACCGGACTATTACTACCTCTGCCTCTACCTCTACCTCGGTTTTGACCACCTCTACTTCTACCGAAATTCCATGGGTTGTTAAAACCTTGGTTCTGACTCCCTACATTGTTGTCCACTCTACAATTTTCACTAAAATTGTCTACGACAGCGGACACTTTCACCGCTTTCCTACACTCATGTGAAGCATGATTCCCATTACAGTGACGACAACGAATAAAAGGTCTACCTATGTTACCACTATTGCTACCTCCTCTAGAACCCATCGAACTACCTCTACCTCTGTAGTTTCCACTCTGGCCTTTCTGTTTATGATCGTCCCCTTGCCTATCTCTAAAAGTTCTGTCTTTCGACACTACATTATGAGCTCCACCTCTAGCCTCGGCAAACTGATCTGCTTGAGTTGCCATTTCATTTACACTAGTTAGTTTTCTTTCTTTAACAAATAAGAACAGATCTCTACTACAAACATTGAATAGCTGGTCCCGCAACAAAAAATCTATGAGGCCCTGATAAGTCTGCGCTACCTTCCCTAACTCTAACCACCTATCTAAGTAATTTCTAGACCGACTAATAAACTGAATAAATGACTCGCCTTTCTCAGGCAGACAAGCTCTAAACCGCTTTCTAAAACCTTCTTCAGTTAACTCAAATCTCTTTAAAAGAGCATCCTTTAACTTGTCATAGTCAAGAGCATCTACACTAGGTAATCTAGAAAATATATCTAAGGCCTTGCCTCTCAATAACGCACTTAAATGAACTGCCCACTTATCTTTGGTCCATTCCTGTAACTCAGCATAACGTTCGAACCGTAACAAGTAACTGTCCATGTTATCTTTGTCAGCATCAAAGTATGGTAACTTCGAACCTTTTAACTTCCCAGAATAACTATCTTTCCCTTCAGTTTTACTTTCCTTTCCTTACTATGTGTCTTAGCTGCTTCCAACTCTAAAGCTAACTTATGCTCAAACTCTTTTTGCTCCCTTTCCATTATCATCTTAGCCTTAGCTAGTCTACCATCTGTTTCGAACCTCTCATGTTCTAACTCTTGCTTCTCCTTTACTATTCTACTTTCTAATTCTACCTTCTCTTTATCATCATCTCGCTTCTCTTTAGCTAACCTAGCTTCTAATTCTAGCTTCTCTGTGGCTAGTCTACTTTCTAATTCTACCTTCTCTGTGGCTAGTCTACTATCTTCATCTCGCTTCTCTTTAGCTAACCTACTTTCGAATTCTAGCTTCTCTTTAGCTATTCTACTTTTTTCATCTCTTTCCTGCTTTGCTAATTCTCTTTCCTTGAGTCTAAATTCCCTTTCCCTAGCCTGTTCGTCTTTAACAAAGGTTCTAAGCTCCTCTCCAGCATAACCTAACTCCTTACCCATTTCCGTAAGATCCTTTATGGACGTCATGTCTATGGACATTGTGGACTACTAACTACAATAATTACAATACACACGTCACTAATAATTCTACTCACCTAACTACTTATGGTAAGTCACTGTGTCTTCAATAAATACCTGGGCATCATCATAGGACAAGTTACATACACATTTGTACTAGCGCTAACTACTAACGGTTATGTATAGATAGTATCTAGCTTCCACAAAACATATACCCTACATAAAATATCTATATTTGATATTGGACATAAACCTTAAACAATCATAGAAATGTGCATAACATGTACATGTATATTTACTTCTCCCATTAATATAAGTATACTCGAGTGTCACAACATGAGTAGAACGTCTTGTTCGCCAACCTAATTGGATACTATGTGTATATCAAGGCCGGTAAAACAACCACCCAAATTATTGAGCAAAAGTGCCTCAGACCCACTCGTGTAGACCACTGCGACCTCGCGCCAAGGAAAGAACGGACAAAACAACAGTTTGGACTCACCCTACCCATGTCGTGTCTTGACTGGTCTTCCAAGCTGTGGCCGTGATCGTCGACAGTCGCCTTGATGGATCAGAGGGTAATACACAATTCTAAAATAATAAGTAGAGATTTAGTATATCATCATAACGATCACTTATTGATTCTTTCCCTCCGTAGTCGCCCAAAATCCCACTACTCTGAAAACCAGTTGTCACAGGATGACCTTAGTGGTTGGGCTAACTCAGGAAAGAATCAATGACGGTGAATGCATTTACATAAGTTTAATGCAACTTTTAAAATATGTTTAATATATATACAATTATCGAAAAAAAACAAGCGAATACACAAATGAACTATGAAAAGAATGTTCTCCTGAACGTTTAAGACGTTCTTAGTATTGTTATAAAAACTGAATGTCTAAGACACTAAAGTGTTGTTAACGCTAAAACAATGTTGATCTAGCGCGATAACTGTGATGCGCGAGAGCTCATGAAGATGATGATGCGCAAATTCAATGGATGATTGTCATCAAATGCCTTCTGTAAGGGTTGATGACGCGATGCAATGATAGTTAACCTCCACTGAGATTTTGAGTAATATTCATCCAGTGAGGATTGGTAACGGGCCCACCTTGTGTCCCGGGGGTTGTCGTTAGTAAAACCTGGCTGCGCAGGTACGGGGACCGTCTCCACCGCTTGTAAACGTTATTCGTGGAAGCTTAGCTCCACTCCTGGATATCCAAACCTAGATGGCTTACTCCAACCCTGGATGGCTTATATCCTGGATGGCTTATTTCCAACCCTGGATGGCTTAGGCTGTAATTATACATACGTTTTAGATGTCGGTTGACAAACATAACAATTTTGCATAATTATCATTACCCAAACAAATCATTATTCAATCAATATATGTAAGCTGTACTAATGATGAGTAGCAATGTATACATATTCTACAACGCCATGTATACGCTATGTACGTCGCTGTTAATCACTGCTCCTAATACATGTAATATAAACATGATCAAATTACTCATATATTACCCTCACTGAGTTATGCATGCACGCATTTATTCTTGTCACTCATCTCATTGTTAACTAATGTTAACACTCGTGTATTACAATCACTGAGTTATACGCCAACGTTAATGCACCTATTATCCACTGTTATCAAATTAATATTGTTTTACAATTAATGATCAATTACAATAATTACATCTAATAAAGTAACTTCAAAATCATATGCTAGTCTAAAGTTATGTTTGAGAAACATCAATGCTAACCGGATGTCGTAACCGCCAAACAAGATGGCGCCGCCCACTGAATACAAATGTAGGATAAAAGTTTAATAAAATTACTAACCACATGTTGCCTATGAAATTTGCCGTCCAATCTCTGTTCCAACAAAGTACTATCGATGATCCCGGCGAGAGCTAGAAGACAATGGGTTTTATAGCAAACATTACGCCCAAATCATTATTTCCCCCGTTCAGTCCGTGACAAACGTGGCTAGATCTACAGTATTGAATCTACACGAGAGGCCCCTTATACAATTTTGCCGTTTAAGGAAAATAAACCTATACGTTTACATGCATTAGCAAAAAAACTAAACTGATGACACGGCCTCTCTGGCGGCCACTTAAAATGTGCACGCTTTTACGTGTTACATGAATAGATCATGAATATTGTGAAATTGTTTCAACTCGAACAATAGATTTTGGGTGTAACCGATAACTTACAAGAGCTATATACGACCAGTACGCTCTACCCATGACATTTTGTGACAGTCATTTACAATGTGCTCACCTATGTTTTGACGTTTTTCAGTCACAAGCTTTAAATTACTTGTTATAAAATTTAGTTGTCAGTAGGACAGGTCACCTGGGACAATTAACTTGTCCCCAGTAAAATCTACATGACACAGTACAAGGGGACAACTGTTAATGTCAAACCCTGTTCTTTTATTAGTGACAACAATGTGTTGTTAAAGGGACACTCATTCCAAATTTTGAATTTTGATAAGGGTCAATACAACACTGATAATGCCAATACAACACTGATAAGGCCAATACAACACTGATAAGGCCAATACAATACTGATAAGGGTCAATAAAACTGATAAGGGACAGTACAACACTGATACGGGCCAATAAAACACTGATAAGGTCCAATACAACACTGATAAGGCCAATACAATACTGATAAGGGTCAATAAAACTGATAAGGGTCAGTACAACACTGATATGGGTCAATACAACACTGATAAGGGTCAATACAGCACTGATAAGGGCCAATAAAACACCGATAAGGGCCAATAAAACACTGATAATGGTCAACACAACACTGATAAGGGCCAATACAACACTGATAAGGGCCAATACAACACTGATAATGGCCAATAAAACACTGATCAGGGCCAATACAACACTGATAAGGGTCAATAAAACACTGATGAGGTCCAATACAACACTGATGATGTCCAATACAACACTGATAATGCCAATACAACAATTATAAGGATCAATAAAACTGATAAGGGTCAGTACAACACTGATACGGACCAATCAAACAATGATAAGGGCCAATACAACACTGATAATGCCAATACAACACTGATAATGGTGAATAAAACTGATAAGGGTCAGTACAACACTGATATGGGCCAATAAAACACTGATAAGGGCCAATACAACACTGATAAGGGTCAATAAACTGATAAGGGCCAGTACAACACTGATATGGGCCAATAAATCACTGATGAGGTCCAATACAACACCAATGATCATATTGATGTCCAATACAACACTCATGAGGTCCAATACAATACTTATAAGGTCCAATACAACACTGATGAGGGCCAATACAACACTGATAAGGGCCAATACCACACTGATAAGGTACAATACAACACTGATGATGTCCAATATAACTCTGATAAGGGTCAATACCACACTTATAAGGGCCAATACCAATACAACACTGATAAGAGTCAATACAATACTGATAAGGGCCAGTGCAATACTGATAAGGAACAATACCAATACAATACTGATTATGTACAATACAACACTGATGATGTCCAATACAACACAGATAAGGGTCAATACATCACTGATAAGGGCCAATACAATACTTATAATGGACAATACCAATACAATACTGATTATGTCCAATACAACACTGATGATGTCCAATACAACACAGATAAGGGTCAATACAACACTTATAAGGGCCAATAAAAAAAAACACTGATAAGAGTCAATACAACACTGTTAAGTGCCAATAAAACACTGATAAGGGCCAGTACAACACTGATAAGGAACAATACCAATACAACACTTATTAAGTCCAATACAACACTGATGGGACCAATAGAACACTTACAAGGTCCAGTATCAATACATCACTGATAAGGGCCAATACAACACTTATAATGGACAATACCAATACAATACTGATTATGTCCAATACAACACTGATGATGTCCAATACAACACAGATAAGGGTCAATACAACACTTATAAGGGCCAATACCAATACAACACTGATAAGAGTCAATACAACACTGTTAAGTGCCAATAAAACACTAATAAGGGCCAGTACAACACTGATAAGGAACAATACCAATACAACACTTATTAAGTCCAATACAACACTGATGGGACCAATAGAACACTTACAAGGTCCAATACCAATACATCACTGATAAGGGCCAATACAACACTTATAATGGACAATACCAATACAATACTGATTATGTCCAATACAACACTGATGAAGTCCAATACAACACTGATGGGACCAATAGAACACTAACAAGGTCCAATACCAATACATCACTGATAAGGGTCAATACAACACTTATAATGGACAATACCAATACAATACTGATTATGTCCAATACAACACTGATGAAGTCCAATACAACACTGATGGGACCAATAGAACACTAACAAGGTCCAATACCAATACATCACTGATAAGGGCCAATACATCACTTATAATGGACAATACCAATACAATACTGATTATGTCCAATACAACACTAATGAAGTCCAATACAACACTGATGGGAATCAATAAAACACTAACAAGGTCCAATACCAATACATCACTGATAAGGACCAATACAACACTTATAATAGACAATACCGATACAACACTGATTATGTCCAATACAACACTGATGAAGTCCAATACAACACTGATGGGGACCAATACAACACTAACAATGTCCAATACAACACTGATAAGGGCCAATAAACACTGATGAAGTCCAATACAACACTGATAAGGGCCAATACAACACTGATGGGGACCAATACAACACTAACAAGGTCCAATACCAATACAACACTGATAAGGGACAATGCAACACTGATAAGGGCCAATGCAACACTGATGATGGCCAATACAACACTGATAAGGGTCAATGCAACACTGATAAGAGCCAATGCAACACTGATGATGGCCAATACAACACTGATAATGGCCAATACAACACGTATAAGGGCCAATACAGCACTAATGATGCTCAATACAACACTGATAAGGACCAATACAACACGTATAAGGGCCAATACAGCACTGATGATGCTCAATACAACACTGATGGGGACCAATACAACACTAACATGGTCCAATACCAATACAACTGATAAGGGCCAATACAACACTGATGAGGGCCAATACAACAATGATAGCCCAATACAACACTGATGATGCTCAATACAAAACCGATAAGGACCAATACAACATTGATAAGGGCCAATACAACACTGAGAAGGGCCAATAAAACACGGAAAAGGGTCAATACAACTGATAGTGGCCAATACAACACTGATAAGGGCCAATACAACACTGATACGGGACAATACAACACTTATATGGGCCAATAAAACACAGTGGAGTCGCAAATTATGCTGTGAGAGGCTCTAATCAAAGGAGTGTGGTATACCGACTTATTGATGTTTGTATACATGTGAATGTCGATTTTATGAAATGAATAGAAAAACAATCTTTAATAAACATATAAATGTAAATTTAATTATTTAATGTCATAGCCGCTTATAGTTAAGCCAACATCTATAAATAATTAAAATTGTATTTAATACTAATACAATAATTTTTATTTTCATTTCATAACCTTATAATGAAAAATCATAATTATTTACTGGATCTTAAATAAATAAATGAGAAGACAATTATACATTAAAGCTTTTATTAATAATATACTTTGGTTTATTTTAAATAATTTGTATAATCAGAATAATAATAAAAGGGCTTATACAAGAAACTGTAAGATTTAACAGGGCTTTTTCTAGGTGTCTCATCGGCCGAAATATGGACCCTTTTCCAATGGAAAATAGTTTTTTACCATTGTTGAAAAAAATTCACAATCTGCAAACTACATGTATGTTGTACTGATACATCCTTTATGGTACATACTAATCAATACAAGTGGTATGTTATTGATGTAATAGTGTTCCTACTAATACCGTTTAGGCTTTTACTACCTCGTCCTTACTTACTACATGGTTCATACAGACTTTTCAAACCTAAATTTAGGGCCTTTTTAGGGCCTTTTTAGGGACATTTTCGCTAAATTTAGGGCCTCAATATTTATAGCATAATCATGCGTTTGACTTAAATTCCTGCTTACTGCTACAGTAAAACCCCTCTAAAGTGACCCCTACAAGAAGATAGGTGGCAGCTTAATGCAGCATGATAGTATTGTAGAAAGCTCCTCTAATAGCTTTCTGCAAACTATAGTGCTGCATTAAGCAGTCACCTGTAAAAAAAACACACTAAATGTGTATATTGTAAGCGGTTGCATTAGCTGGGTTTTACTGTATTTATAGCCAATAAACCTGGACCTAGCTAAAATTAAACAGTTTTCAGCTCTGTGGCCTTGTCACCTAAGATTAAACAGTTTTCAGCTCTGTGACCTTGTCACTGATCTTACTCTCCAGCTGAGTTAACACAGCAAGCTTTTCTCTTTTGACTTTTCCCTGAGAGCATTGGATTTGGCTATATGTGAAAAATTCCTCTCCGTTTCTGCTTTCATAGCAAACTCATCAGCGGCTTTATTGAGGGAGTATTGGGAAAGTAAGAGTTTAGCCCAAAGATTTTTATTTTTTTTTTTAATTATACCCCACCCACTCCACCAAATATTGGCCGCGATTTTTCAAAAACGGCAGTGCAAAAATGGCTGCACGGTTGGCTCAGTCGTTGGCTGGCTAATAACTTCCCCTCTGAAATATAACCGAGTATGAATCAAACTGAGTACGATGTACAATAGTACAAATCTAATTTCGTAGGAGTAGTCGTTCTTGAATTCATTCTAAGATTAAACAGTTTTCAGCTCTGTGGCCTTGTCACCTAAGATTAAACAGTTTTCAGCTCTGTGACCTTGTCACTGATCTAACTCTCCAGCTGAGTTAACACAGCAAACTTTTCTATTTTGACTTTTCCCTGAGAGCATTGGATTTGGCTATATGTGAAAAATTCCTCTCCGTTTCTGCTTTCATAGCAAACTCATCAGCGGCTTTATGAGGGAGTATTGGGAAAGTAAGAGTTTAGCCCAAAGAGTTTTTTTTTGTTGTTTTTTTAATTATACCCCACCCACTCCACCAAATATTGGCCGCGATTTTTCAAAAACGGCAGTGCAAAAATGGCTGCACGGTTGGCTCAGTCGTTGGCTGGCTAATAACTTCCCCTCTGAAATATAACCGAGTATGAATCAAACTGAGTACGATGTACAATAGTACAAATCTAATTTCGTAGGAGTTGTCGTTCTTGAATTCATTCTATTTTTAGAAATTTCGTAGGAGTTGTCGTTCTTGAATTCATTCTATTTCTAGAAGCAACAACACCTTGACAGCCCAAATAATGTGCGAAATGAAATTTAGGGCCACCAAAACTAATTTTTAGGGCCGTATAGAGTAAATTTAGGGACTTTTTAGGGCCTGACATGCAATTTAGGGCCTTTTCAAGCAACTCATCAAAATTTAGGGCCTTTTCAAGTCTGTGCGAACCATATTACAAAATGTTGACGTAAAGTCCCATACCTAATTAAAATTATGGAAAAAGCAATAGAAATACCAAAGCATACGTATCAAAACGCAAAAGAAATGTTTGATACGCAATTCCTAGCCAATCGATCCCGTGTTTTCCTGTAATTCATTGCTCTTTGATCGCGTATTACCCCAGTATTCTCGCAATATCTTGAAACAAACTCAAAAATATACAAATATAGGTAAACGACCGAAACTGTCGAGTATTCAGACTGGTTCTGAATTTCATTTTTAATTGTGCGCGATTTACTCATTTTGTGTTGTTTGCTGGTATATCGTGTAGGAGCTTGATGATCTAAATGAAGCATCTGTTAAAAATGTCGACTAATAAATGCGGACGATAGAAAATACCGCAAAAAATACTCAAATATATATATACCATAATTAATTATTTTGAATAAATTAAAATTGAAGTAAATTATCGGGGGCTAAAAGCATTGCAAAAATCATCTTAGATGACATATTACTGAATGCTGTTTACGATTCGGAAATCATAGTTAAAGAATGTTTTATCATAGACTGAAGTTGATCGTAAAACGGAACAAAAATACTCTGAGAATAGTGTTGCAGGGCTTTTTTTCATGATTTTGGGAACATGACCCGTACCCCTGAAATTGGGAATTTTAGCGCGATTTTTCATAAAATTTGGAAAAATATAAAGTAAAGCATTCCTTTCATAATTATATCTTTAATACTGTTTTTTGTACACCAAGATAAACGGAAGCATTTATTTAAGCTTTTGAACCCAAATCATTGGATTGACACACTAAAAAAAAAAAAAGAAAAAAAAAAATATTATTTTAAATTGGGAATTTTTTCCTCTTAATTGGGAAAAAAATATATGTTTCGGCATTGGGAATATGACCGAATTTCAGCTATAAAAACAGCCAAAAAAAGGCCCTGTATTGGTAAGATACACTACATGATAAGGAAATACCCAATTGAAAATATTAGGGTGAGGTAAAATATGATGTTGAAAACGTTGTTGTCAAGATGGCCACCATGGCTAAAAACAGATTTTTAGCTCTACTGATCAGCAGAGCTTATGCCATGGTGCGGCATCCGTCGTCCGTCTATCTGTAAACCTTTTTTGTAGCAACTACTCCTCTGAAACTACTGAATGGATTTTCATGAAACTTTACAGAAATGTTGCCCATGAAGTCTAGTTGATCCTAGCAAAAATTCATGTTGATGTGAAATCCAAGATGACCGCCAACTCTAAAAATAGATTTTTAAAAAACAAGTTTGTAGCGACTACTTCTTGAAAACTCAAGTGATATTGATATGGGACTTTTTCTAAAATGATCAGCATGACATGATGTTGGTCCTTGTCAAAAAATCGTTTTGATTCGACGTTAAACATGGCTGCCAGCGGCCATCTTTGTTTAAATAGAGTTATTTAGGCTAAATAAAATTATACCTGAGTTAACTGTAACCCGACCGACCCTCTGAAAACACTCCCGACTCCTTTTTTTATTGAAAAAATAAATAAATAAATAAATAAATAAAAAAAAATTAAAAAAATTAAACTGTTTTACCCCTTTGCAATAATTGCAAGTGATTGGGAAAACAGCCAGTTGTTGCCAGGCCTTTTGGGAAACAATAAAACATACACAATTTTATATTGTTATCTATTGTAGTTTTTAAAATACCACATTTTCCCATTCATCAAAGCTCATCGCCACCTTAAATGTAACTTTGCCAAAAAATAAAATAATAAAATAAAATGCCTACCTACCTACCCTATTTTTTTCAGCAATGTTACAGTAAACACAGGTATAATTTTATTTGGCCTTAGTAAAAACTTGTAGCGACTACTCCTCTGAAACTACTCGACGGATTTCCATGAAACTTCACAGGAATGTTGCTCTTGATGTCTAAATGATCCTAGCAAAATTTCAGAATTTAAAGATATGAATATTTTTGATATAATTGTGAAAAAAGGATACTTTTTTGCATTGTGAAATTAGGCATAAAAAAAACACTGGAGTTATATAATCAAACTTGTAGCGACTACTCCTCTGAAACTACTTGACGGATTTTTATGAAACTTCACAGGAATGTTGCTCTTGATGTCTAATCGATCCTAGCAAAATGTCAGGTCGCCGGAAATTCAAGATGGCCACCACGGCTAAAAGTAAATTTTCAAACAAGAGGCCCAAGAGGGCCTGTGGACGCTCTACTGGCTCAAGATAAAAGTTTATTTTAAGGGGCCACAAGTCTTTCAAAAATAATTCAACCAAAACATGGCAATGATAGGTGCAACTAGGCTTAGTACTGATCATTCTCGCCAAGATTCGCTGAAATCTGGCAAAGAGTTCAGAAGAGACTAATCTGGACAAAGTTTGTGTATTAAAACATTTAAAGGGTCACAACTCTGCCAAAAATCATTAAACCAAAATATGGCGATGATATGCACAACTAGGCTTGATACTGATCATCCTTGTCAAGTTTCGTCTATATCCAGCCAGTGGTTCAGGAGAACTAGCACGGAAAAAAATTGTATCAAAATTCTTTAAAGGGCCACAACTCTGCCAAATATCTGTTAACCTGGAACATGACGACGACATGCACAACTAGGCTTTGTGCTGATCATCCCTGCAAAGTTTCATTAAAATATGCAAGGGGTTCAGGAGAAGTAGATCAGACAAAGTTTGTGTATTAAAACCTTTAAAGGGCCATAATTCTGCCAAAAAAATCATTCAACTGGAATACGGCAATGATTTGCACAACTAGACATGGAATTGATCATCCCTAAAAAGCTTCGTTTAAATCCGGCAAGGGGTTCAAGAGAACTAGTCAGAACAAAGTTTGTGCATTAAAACCTTTAAAGGGCTATAACTCCGCCAAATCATTCAACTGGAACACGGTGACTATGTACAACTAGGCTTGGTACTGATCATCCCTGCAAAGTTTCAATGAAATCCGGCCAAATGAATGCCCTTTCGTCTTAATGAGGCCAAGATATAGCATATTTCAGAGTATATGCAATTTAAACTGCTTCTCAGGGGCCGTAAGGCTCGAGAGTGCAGTATAAATCGCATATGAGAAAAACATGCTATAACAGTTTTGTACCAGAGCCATTTATCCAAGTACGCGCGTGCAAATAGTTTTAGGGCGTTGAAGTTTTCAGTATTTAGTAAACATAACAACTCGATCCAATCAAGAAATAGCATTATCACGTGGCATGAGCATGACCCATGTTTTGATTATTACAGCCAACCGCCTTTGTATATTATTGGGCAAGGGCAATGTCAAGGAGTGCTGTTTTGGTAATGGTTTAGTCGTTTTGATTGACAGGTTGTGTGTAAAGATTACAACTGTGCACGCGTAAAATTGAGTAGACAACTGCCGAATCTGCCATTTATAGCACGGCTGAAATATACCGGGATTTATAGCATGGTTTAGGTGCAGACCTTCAGGTTTATGAAACTTATATCATAAGCAAGAACAAAGGAAAACCATTAGAGCTACGGTACAATATGCAAGTATGGCCTTTTTCATACTTGGTGAGCATCACGCAGCAATATTCGGATATTAAAAAAAGTTGCACTGAAGTCCAATTTATTTTTAGCCAGGAAGTTTGGGTGGGGACATGTTCATGAAGTAAACCAAGGGGAAAAAGTGTGGCCAGTGCGGGACTCAAACCCGGGACCCCTCGCTTACAGGGCAAGTGCTCTACCAAATGAGATAACCAGGCCACCGGGTAACCAATATCACCACACTCCTATCCCTTTTTATACGGTATGACTGAAATGCGAAAAGGGCCCTTTTCGCGAAAAGGGCATTCAAACTACGAAAAGGGCCTGTTTTATGCAAAGTGCATTTATATTGTTTGGTTTTGGTGATTTAAATGTAAAGAATGTGTAATTATACTAAGAATAAAATAAAAATATACTAAATAAAATATTTTAGAAAGTCTTAATTCCTCAAAAATACGTATGTATAGCGACAAATATCAGCAACGAAAAGGGCCGGTCTGCGAAAAGGGCCTGTTTTATACATAGTGCATCTATATTGTTTTGTTTTGGTGATTTAAATGTAAAGAATGTGTAATTATACTAAGAATAAAATAAAAATATACTAAATAAAATATTTTAGAAAGTCTTAATTCCTCAAAAATACGTATGTATAGCGACAATTATCAGCTACGAAAAGGGCTGGTCTGCGAAAAGGGCCCGTTTTATGCAAAGTGCATCAATATTGGTTTGTTTTGGTGATTTAAATGTGAAGAATGTGTAATTATACTAAGAATATAATAAGAATATACTAAATAAAAGAAGAAAGAAAGACTTAATTCCTCAAAAATACGTATGTGTAGCGACAATTACAGCTACGACAAGGGCCGGTCTGCGAAAAGGGCCCGATTTATGCAAAGTGCATCAATATTGTTTGGTTTTGGTGATTTAAATGTGAAGAATGTGTAATTATACTAAGAATATAATAAGAATATACTAAATAAAAGATTTTAGAAAGTCTTAATTCCTCAAAAATACGTATGTGTAGCGACAATTACAGCTACGAAAAGGGCCTGTTTGCGAAAAGGGCTTGGACATGTGTTTAATGGATCACATTTCACATTGGCGTTAGTTTTGTATTATGCATTAAGTATTTATTTATTTAATTATTATAAATATGTTTATGTTGGAAATGGTTCTACAAAAAGGAATATACCCTCATATGAAAAGGACATAAACATTGTCTAATAAAATGATCTATGATTTCAGCCTTTACATATCTATTTAACTTCTTTCTTTCTTTTTTTAATATTGGCCTAAAATTATTCGTCGTAAAGGACTGTAAATTATACGAAAATGATATTCACATCTACGAAAAGGGACGCTGATCTACGACTTTACTACGAAAACTTTTCAGTATAATGTCAATGTTGTTCACACCTTTGTTTGATCCTTGATTAGATTATAGCACATACACTAATCGATCGGTAATCGCCCTGGTATCACCTGCATGTTTGCCTTAATTGAATTATCAAGGAGCATTAATAATCGACACTTACGTAATTATCACATATGTATGATAATGATATTAATTTTTCAATATATTTGAATCAAAAGACAGAAAACCGGCTTAATTAAAATAAAAAGAAAGCCGAACTTCGAAGTAAGTATAAATCTCCGAGTATTTATTATTTTAGTCATTATTCTTTCATTGTCATAGCTATATGTGAGAAATCATTTCATATTATTCAAAGTGTTATAATGTTGGAATTATATGCGTGTTCAGTGTGTTCTGACGAGTGCGATGACCACTGCATATACTGTGAGGTAAGTGACCACCAAGTTGAAATTAACATATATATAACACATAGAAAAAGTACACGGAAAATGTATTACAAAATCTAAGTAAAAGATTGTATGATAATGGACCTTAGGAAACGGCCGAGCACGACATGTTTAAATGTATTAAAATGATTTCTTGATATAGATCTACAATGAACACTTAGAAATATTTGTATAATATTATCGGAGTACTTTCTTTAAGTGTTATGTTATAATACCATCAATAAGCCTAAATGTACTTATCTCTCATCAGCTCAGTATAATTATTGTAATTAATGTTTCTTGTTTATGGTTATCGTTAATTAGGTATTATTTATTTGATATTTTGCATCATTTTCACATTCAAAAGACACAACAAAACATAGAGTTTAATATATGTATTAGTTTAATGTATAATCACATAGTTGAGTTCGGAAAACACATGATAGAACATGATAGAACAGTATCACAATCCTTGTACAATATACATAAGGTATTATTTTGGCATAACTACCACACTCTTGAGTAATGTCTTTGCAAAACTAGTGAGTATCGAACAACGAAGCTTCAACATCCCACCTTCCTTGTCGCCTGGGTGGACTAGGTCCAGATCGTAGTGCTGTGGATATTTTAATCTCTTTCCCGTGTCTATGAAATCCTCTTTGAGGTATTTTCTGAGTTTCTGGTTCACTGATTTTCTAATGTTATTGAATTTCTCTAGATTTCACTAGATAATTATTATATTTATGATATATGTGTTAAATCAGCTTATTTAGATGGTTACCTTGGTCTATCTGAACATATGCTTTTAAACATAGTCTCGAACTTGTTTCGTGTCGACATTCCTGGAACCCCGTAGAAATTACATTTATATTTAAATCTGATATCTCCACGAGTAAATTTCTCAAGTCTAGATATATAGCTATCACCAAATATAGCGTACGTCATTTTGATCAGTTTTGGTTGAAAATAAAATCTACACCAGTTATATATCATGTTAACTGGCTGCTACAGAATTCACTCAAACATTTAATTTGGTAATATGAGCACTGTTTATTATAACCTTAATTAGTTTTGGCTTGGATTCCAATCATTTTGATCAGTTTTGGTTGAAAATAAAATCTACACCAGTTATATATCATGTTAACTGGCTGTTACAGAATTCACTCAAACATTTAATTTGGTAATATGAGCACTGTTTATCATAACCTTAATTAATTTTGGCTTGGATTCAAATCACTCAACCACGTATGTCAAGAGCATTTTGATATTTGGATAAGTGTCAAAACTTCACACGAGTCATCTAGGTAATTTGAAATGTTAATTGCGATTGACACTTGAAGTTATACAAGGGGTCATCACGATTATTTAAAAATGACATTATACACGGATTTTATTTAAAAATATTATATATGTTTCAAAATATTATATATGTTTCAAAATAAGATTTTATTTAAATAAGCTCTTTATTATTCTACCGTAGGTTTAAATATGTTATTGTTGCAATATAATAAATTCATTATTCTACCGTAGGTTTAAATATGTGCAATATAATAAAAATATTATTTTAGATTTTATTTAAATAAGCTCTTCATTATTCTACCGTAGGTTTAAATATGTTAACTCATTGGTGCAATATAATAAAAATATATTAATGTTGCTTTGTGACTAGTATGTGAATCGCCCAATATATTCAGTAATTACTTTAATTCGCACATTTGCGAAGCCGTGTGTCGATACGATTAATGACACGCGTCGCATCTACAGGTATTCCTTTGCTTTGCACAGAAGCGAGGTGTTAATAGGATTAACGACACGTGTTGATTGTGATTTTACTCAGAAGAAACTAAGTTGATAAATTGTTAGCAATAATGTAGAAATAAATGACTGACAATTAGTTTAGGTAGACACTATTGAATGTAATGTTTTCTGTTATGTGGAGAGGTTTACAAATGAAACTATGCTTTACGGATTAAATAAATGAATTTAATGCCTTCGTTTATAACGAAATTGTTTATTGTTTATGTTAATACGAGAATAACGCACAGAAGCCCTTCGTAGATACATGTACGTGTTTATTGTGATTTAAAAGAAATTAATAAAAGTTGATAAATTGTTAGCCAAAAAAAATTGATGCAGATTAGTTCAGGTACACAATTCAATAAATTTAATGTTTTATGTTATGTGGAGACATTAGTCGCAATTACATGTATTTATTTGCTTCGCACAAAAGCCAGGTGTTATTAGGATTAACGACACATGTTGATTGTGACTTTACTCAGAAGAAACTAAGATGCTAAATTGTTAGAAATAATTGATGTAGATTAGTTTAGGTAGACACTTTTTAATAAATGTAATGTGATTGTGAAAATTCAAGCATGGAGATCATCAGTATAACGCTTTCTTCCGCAGACCTTAATACAGGGGCGCACTTCAGATGTCAGAATGTATCAAAGTCGGATCGGAAACTCTGGGGCGACAAGTCATTGTCATATTATTGTGTGTCATGTCGCTCAACAGAAGAAGGTTCATTTGACTATGTTAAGGGCATTGAAAGACTTGAGCAGGACTCGCTTGTCAGTCTTGAACAACTCACAATCGGTGTTAGAAGAGAAATATTGCTCTTGAGAAATATCCGTTTCGACAGTTCTGTGCACACAGATTTCAGTCACCACGCTCAAGACAAAGTCGCCAATGCCGTCCTACATGAGTATTACAGTACAAAACTGATAGCTCTAACAAGTACTGGCAACGGCGATTGTCTTTTTAACTCATTTTCCACTCACCTAGTCGGAGATGAATCAAGAAGTGTTGAGTTGCGATATAGGTGTTTTCGTAGTGTATGTGACTCGCTTCTAGTGCATAACTTTGAATTAAATAAGTTTAATAAGATACTTATTGTTTGAGTTTCTTTGAAAAGCACACATTTTTTTATTACTTTTATTGATGAAAAACAAAGTTACATGAAACAAATCACTATATTACATAAACATATTTATAATAAATAAAACGGGCCCTTTTCGCAGACCGGCCCTTTTCGTAGCTGATAATTGTCGCTATACATACGTATTTTTGAGGAATTAAGACTTTCTAAAATATTTTATTTAGTATATTCTTATTTAATTCTTAGTATAATTACACATTCTTCACAGTTAAATCACCAAAACCAAACAATATAGATGCACTATGTATAAAACGGGCCCTTTTCGCAGACCGGCCCTTTTCGTTGCTGATATTTGTCGCTATACATACGTATTTTTGAGGAATTAAGACTTTCTAAAATATTTTATTTAGTATATTCTTATTTTATTCTTAGTATAATTACACATTCTTAACATTTAAATCACCAAAACCAAACAATATTTATGCACTTTGCATAAAACAGGCCCTTTTCGTAGTTTGAATGCCTTTTTCGCGAAAAGGGCCCTTTTCGCATTTCAGTCATACCCCTTTTTATAGCCACCCCAGTTCTTCCAGATCCCCGGTCCCGCGTTCACCATGCTATCCCACATTCACCGAATTATCATTGTCAGTGAAATAAACCAAGGGTAAAAACTGCAGCCGGTACGGGACTCAAACTGAGGCCACTCGCTTACAGGGAGATAGAGTTCTCTACTGTAACCGACTGAGCTAACCGGGCCGCCAATATCACGCCCCCACACTCCACCCCTCCGACCCCCATGGTATATTTGCAATATATATACTGGCACTCTATCGAAAAACTATGGGAACACGCTATATATCGCTATATATACATATATATATATTCTAACATATAAAGTATACTCACAAATAAAAGGCTCTTTAAGACTTTTCCTGAATGTGTTGTGATTGGTTGGTGGGTGGGGGAAACTGCTGCCCATGTCAGGCCCTGATTGCACATAACAGACACATATTTAACGCATGCCATGTTATCGCCTTTGTAACACGCCATGTTGTACTACTTAAACATGTATGTGTTAGACCTGACACATGTTAATTGTTTAGTTATACATAGATTACCGTTCACACTAGTAGGTCTAGATTGTTTACACTTTTATTGCGCCGTTTTATGACGTCATTAATGTGTTCCGTGAAGATAATATACTTATAGAAACAGCTGCTTCTTCTATAATAATTCTGCGGCAAATCGTTCGTTTAGGGAAAACTCAAAATTACTTATACGTTTTATATTAAGATATTATTAGTCCTACGTAAGGTGTAAGCGTCATGTATCAATTCACCGTTTGTCGTATAAACCACGTGTAAATCCGAAGAAAAACAACGAAATCTCAGCTGTATATTTTTAAAAACGAACTTCAATAAAAACGTATTCAAAGTTACCAATTACTGTCTTTAAATCGAAAATAATCAACAATACATGTCAGCAACTTAATTTCAAGGACAACTAATCAGTATTATTAGACCGAATTTAGCACCTTAATTTGTGCAAATTTGTAACACGAAGACGCATGCGCAAAGACACGCGAAGACACAAAATGCGTTAATTTTAATTGGCAATTTTGCATACAATTTAACCCATACTTTGACCGATTGCTAGTAAATAATATTATTGATAGTTTAGTTGGAATATTTTTATTAATACTGCCATTCTCGCAAAGTAATAGGCCCATAACTGAAGGCTACACTTGTTAAAAGACCGCAACATTTTGAAATATGGATCATATATGAAAGTCTATTTTACAGCCAAACGGAAGTATATCGTAATAAAACTCACTGTAATCGAAAGGACAATCTAATATGAATGATACAAACCTGATAACATCACAACATTCAAAGTTAAACCGGAATTATAAGCTTGCTAAAACACAACGTATGCGTGGACTTTCCGAAGTGCGTGTGGATCTCACGTGACACCTGTCCAAAACTTATGACGGAGCAAATCATTCTTGGCCAGGTAAGGCAAGATGGTTTGTAACAGTGTTTCGAGCCTGCCTGCAAACTGAGTCACACTCACTTCAGGGCGCTGAACACTGATAAAAAATTATGTCATCAGTTCCTCTCTTGACAAAGCATTAGAATATAGATCATCTAACTTACCAAGAAAATCAGTGGAAGTAGCATCCACACCAAGAGGGATAGTAAGCAACCGAGCAGAACCAAGAAGAGAAGAACGTATAGTCTGAACTACTAAGTGGGAACTGAGATCGGGATTAACCATCAAACCCTGAACCTCATACCTGCAGACAATATACGGCACCTCACCCTTGGGCACAGGGTCGTCACCTGAAAAACTACTAGTCTGTACTGGGGGCGGAAGCTGAAACACTGACGCCAAGTATAGATAGGAGCAGCCGGTCTATAACTAATAGTCACATCCTGAGTAACCGATAAGGGTGGTACCTGCGATGGGACTGTGTACCTAATATAGGTGACGGAGCTGGGAACCGTACCCTAGGTGTACTACCACTCTCCTGTTTTACTATTAGTTGAACTTTGGGAACAAGATCAAACCGCTTAGTAATCGTGTCCATCAAACGTTCTAGTACCTGATCCATCGATATTTCACTAGCAGGTAAGGGCGGTCTAGGAGGGACATATTTACTATCTCCTACGGCCTTATCCTCAAATATAGCCTGCCGAGGCGTCATCGTCGTATATTTATCTGTATACTCATCCATTGTGAAATACAAATATTCACTAAACTACGCTTTAATATGAAGAGTAAATATACACATTTCAAAGTCACTATTATATCAAAGTGTTCCAATAATTGCACTTTAATTCAATAAGTGTCCAATATAGGCACTTTAAATCACTACTATTGACTGTAACACAATAATTGAAAATTTAAAGAATACGACACGTCATTGTGCACACCATAAAATACGATATGCAAACACAAATCCAAATTAATATCCCTGTAAAAAATACATATCATCATGTGACACTTCACAACCTGTAATTCTTCCCTAAAGTAATAAGCACCTGAACAAAAAACTAAACTATTTTAATAAACTATAATTAACTTATCTAACAATTCTATAGTATCAACTTTCTGAAAAAAAATCCTGAAAAACAGCAAAGTCCATTTTATTTGAATACACAAGTTAAAGTCTGACCTCAACTGTAAACAAAACATTGTGATCAATATTACCGCACTCTACAAATATCTGCCCTGAAACTAGGTCAAATTAGCAGCACACAGGTGTAATGTAAACAACGACTTGATCTGAGAAGAACCTAGTCAACACTCTACAATGTTGTAAATATCATATTATAATAGTAAAGTAAATAATATTACAGTATACATTATTCACACTTCTGAAACATAAATTCTGTTATGAATTATTACTGCAACTTTCCTCACTTCCTGAAATTTCAAAACTGAACAATATTTTTAATAATTATCTGCTGAATGTGCAAATAAGCAACAAATCACTTATACCGCTAAATGTTAAGATACCGATATTATCAAACTACAGTCGAACCTCGATAGCTCGAAGTCAGCGGGACCATAGGGATATGTTCGAGCTATCGGTGGCGTCGAGGCATCGAAGGAACAATAAAAACCAAAATATATATCCGAATTTGTGTACCGCCCGATATAGTGTTACTTGTATACGTGATGTATCGTTCTCGGTATCTTTTGTATGTTCATGCATGTTTGTTTAAACCTCATAACGGATATATAACATGTAATTGTTACACTGAAAATACAAGAAAAACTGCAGTAATGTGTTTGTTTTATCATGTATTTAAAAAAATATCACAATAATAGATTTTAACATACAAGCCGGAAATCCGAATAATGAGAACAAGGTAAGACTGTAATAGCGTAGCACATAATTTTTATTAAAACCAGTCAAAAAACGTTATTTAATTGGAAAATCAACCGTGTTTAATCAGTAAACGAAATTCACTAAACATACTCGGTAAATGCTCTTATCAAATTAAAAAGTGAACACACTTTATTTTAATTATTGTTTTATTTTTATTAAAACCAATCAACAAACGTTATTTAATTAGAAAATCAACCGTGTTTAATTTATCGTAATTAACAGTAAACGAAGTATAAACATAAATTGTATCTGTCTATTATCGCTTTTCAATCATAAATGTTCGCACCTTTAACAACCAACTTGATCTGTTTTCGCACTATGATCGAACTTGTTTCAAACAAATACAACCGCATCGATTACAATTAATATGGCCGACGTCGCATGGCAACGGATCATCACCTTGGATTTAGCGAGTTTTAAATTCTCACAAAAATGGAGGTTAGGACCGTAAAAAGTATTCGAGCGAGCCGGGGTATTTGAGAAATAATATTCCATTAATGGAGGTTAAATTACACTGAATTATATAGGAGTTGTGTCGGGACCGGGAAATGTGCCCGAGTTACCGATGGTATTCGAATCACCGGTGTTCAAGCTATCGAAGTTCGACTGTACTCCTGAAAATAATAATTGATACCCCAGATATCATATCAATGAAATACTTCCACCGAAAATATAATTTTTCACTAAATAACTAAGCCGAAGGCAGGCAATACACAAAAAAACATAAATTTATATGAAACACAATTATAACACAGAAACAATTATACTATTTATAACAAATACAACATAAACATTCTTACACACCTTCTCTTCCTCTTGGTGCAATGCAAGGCTAATAATGTGATATAAGTGAATTAGTCAGAAAAAGAAGCCTTAATTTTTTCCGATTTACAGTCTTTTACGCTGTAAAATTGAAACAAATATTGAAAACTTAAGCCTTTTATAAACTTAATCTAAACCAGTATCTTTCTAGCAACAATAATGTATATATTGTACCCCAAACACTGAAATGGACTATAGTATGTCTGGAACAGTAATACACAAACTGACCTCAGTTGCCAATATATCACACCTTTTACATCCTAGTAATTCAATGTTTATACATTTTAAATGTGTTTCACCATTCCCTAATAATCTGAATTAACGTTTATTTTCAAAGGTTCACGCGTTTACTTGAATCTCCATTATTTACACGCATCAGCTGATCAATCTTGTATCTCTATACCTTTTATGAATGAAAATCTACTGTACAGTACACGGGCTGAGTTGAACTTTGAACTCTGACGTGTGAATAACCTTGACTGTAAAAAAACAGCTGATTTCTATAAGCTACATGTAACTAGCAATATAGAGAATAAAGCAATACCTGGCCTATACGTCAACACGATTTAATTTGGAAAACAATAAATATCAAAATGCAATCAAAATTTGATATGAAAGTTAAGAAAGATATGCTTTAAAATGAAAGTTTAAATACCCACGTGACCTCTGCAATCTAAACTTAGCTTTTTCTCAATTTATACACGCTGCTCGGCGAACATAACCGATACCAATGTATGATACATATAATATAAACTATAACTTGCGGCAATCTCAAATTGTCCATAATCCAAATTATATAAAAACACAATAAAAACAACACTGCACACACGATCCCATGTCCACACAAATAGTTGTAACACTAGCAGACCCTTTAATAAGTAATACTAATAGTTTAATAACAAGTGGTAGAAGTATCTCGCATTTAATAGTAAATGACCAATATTCTACACGTTGGAATGATCCTCTAAAATAGCAGATATCATATAAGCTTACTCAGGTATATCGTAGGCGGGGATACCTTGTTACGACCAATTGAATAAATGTTTAGAAATCCAATAAGATGATTGCACGTGCGTACAGGTATATACTTGTATGTTTTAGTAGCGAGAGGAGAATCTGTTAGGATCTGTTAGTATCTGTGAGAATGTAGCGATTGTGTTAGAGATTTGTTGGACAGTAGAGTCTGTTAGAATTATTATACCACTATACGGTCAGACATTAATATGGTGTAGCTGTCAAGGTTATTAAAGTGAGTAGTAAAGAGCACGGACTTGTTCTTTATTAATGCCCTGGTGACATCTTCTTTTGTTGCTATCGTGATCAGGATTATGTGTTAATTCGACATAATTAACACTTCGAACTTGGTGATGTGGGCAGATTCTGACCATGTTTGTGGACAATAGTCGATCATAAATGAACTTTGTGGACGGTTGCTGACAATTGTGCAATACGTGCAATAAGAACTGGAGGCATATTCGACAACCGTGAGTAGCATTACTGTATTACTCTAGCAATTATGGCAGAACAGGCTGAGTTTGTAAATAGGTTTAGGGTAATGGGTGATCAGCTTTCGGGGTTAATAACAACCGTGGGGGATCAGGGTGTAGCCAAAGTCATTACGCCATTTGAGGGGGAAAGCTAATTATTTAAGGATTGAATAAAAAGTATTGAGAAATTCTCTTTGTTCGTTGGCATGGCATATGACAGTATTAAATTGGTAGCTTATCAGGCGAGTCAGGGTCCCGTTAGTAATTTCTTGAAAATGTATATGGATGCAAACCCTACCCACACATGGGCACAAGTTAAAGCAGAACTTCATGCTCGTTTCGCTGAAGTTGTTGACCCACAACATGACATTTTATTATTACGCAAAGTCCTTCAAAAACGTAATGAGACAATTCAGGTGTATGCCGAACGTCTTATTGCCTTAGGTGATGACGCCTTTGCAGGTCAGGCCCAAGACGTTAGATGGTCTCCTTGACGACGGAATGAAGCTTCGAGTCATGCGAACCAACCCAAACACATTGCAAGATGCAATTGCTACTGCAACAGCAGAACAGAACCTTAGAAAGAGGTTAAAGACAGGTCATCATTATCAGAATGATGGACCGACACATGAACAGCCCATGGAAGTTGACCATTTAAGGAAGCAAAAATGTTCTTATTGTCATAAGAGTGGTCATGTAGTGGACGAGTGTCGAAAGAAAAAAAAAGAAGTAAGTGCTATTACTGAAATAAACCCCGTCGTAGGCCGATCGACCGTACACGGTTAGTGTGCTGGCAATGCCAAGAAATAGGTCACTTTGCCAGTGAATGTCGAAATGAGACAAATTGGTCGAACGGACAACAACGTAGACTGGCTACGGGTCAGTCAAAAGATTCCGCTCCTCGCATGTAGAAGCCGGTGGGAGGAGAAATAGAAACAAACCCACATTTGATATTGCATTAACATCAAACCCAAATTCTTGTTTGTTAAGGATCCAGAAACAATAATTTTGGGCATTAATTGACACCGGAAGTGATGTGTCATTAATTCATCGAGAAGTTTATGACAAATTTAAACTAAAACCAAAATTAGATACAACTCGCAAAGCTTACTTACAGTCTGTTACTGGTGGACCGCTTTCTTGCGATGGGAGCACAGAAATCATTTTTGAGATAGGGGGTATCAAAATAATACTTTGAACTCTGACGTGTGAATAACCTTGACTGTAAAAAAACAGCTGATTTCTATAAGCTACATGTAACTAGCAATATAGAGAATAAAGCAATACCTGGCCTATACGTCAACACGATTTAATTTGGAAAACAATAAATATCAAAATGCAATCAAAATTTGATATGAAAGTTAAGAAAGATATGCTTTAAAATGAAAGTTTAAATACCTACGTGACCTCTGCAATCTAAACTTAGCTTTTTCTCAATTTATACACGCTGCTCGGCGAACATAACCGATACCAATGTATGATACATATAATATAAACTATAACTTGCGGCAATCTCAAATTGTCCTTAATCCAAATTATATAAAAACACAATAAAAACAACACTGCACACACGATCCCATGTCCACACAAATAGTTGTAACACTAGCAGACCCTTTAATAAGTAATACTAATAGTTTAATAACAAGTGGTAGAAGTATCTCGCATTTAATAGTAAATGACCAATATTCTACACGTTGGAATGATCCTCTAAAATAGCAGATATCATATAAGCTTACTCAGGTATATCGTAGGCGGGGATACCTTGTTACGACCAATTGAATAAATGTTTAGAAATCCAATAAGATGATTGCACGTGCGTACAGGTATATACTTGTATGTTTTAGTAGCGAGAGGAGAATCTGTTAGGATCTGTTAGTATCTGTGAGAATGTAGCGATTGTGTTAGAGATTTGTTGGACAGTAGAGTCTGTTAGAATTATTATACCACTATACGGTCAGACATTAATATGGTGTAGCTGTAAAGGTTATTAAAGTGAGTAGTAAAGAGCACGGACTTGTTCTTTATTAATGCCCTGGTGACATCTTCTTTTATTGCTATCTTGATCAGGATTATGTGTTAATTCGACATAATTAACACTTCAAACTTGGTGATGTGGGCAGATTCTGACCATGTTTGTGGACAATAGTCGATCATAAATGAACTTTGTGGACGGTTGGTGACAATTGTGCAATACGTGCAATAAGAACTGGAGGCATATTCGACAACCGTGAGTAGCATTACTGTATTACTCTAGCAATTATGGCAGAACAGGCTGAGTTTGTAAATAGGTTTAGGGTAATGGGTGATCAGCTTTCGGGGTTAATAACAACCGTGGGGGATCAGGGTGTAGCCAAAGTCATTACGCCATTTGAGGGGGAAAGCTAATTATTTAAGGATTGAATAAAAAGTATTGAGAAATTCTCTTTGTTCGTTGGCATGGCATATGACAGTATTAAATTGGTTGCTTATCAGGCGAGTCAGGGTCCCGTTAGTAATTTCTTGAAAATGTATATGGATGCAAACCCTACCCACACATGGGCACAAGTTAAAGCAGAACTTCATGCTCGTTTCGCTGAAGTTGTTGACCCACAACATGACATTTTATTATTACGCAAAGTCCTTCAAAAACGTAATGAGACAATTCAGGTGTATGCCGAACGTCTTATTGCCTTAGGTGATGACGCCTTTGCAGGTCAGGCCCAAGACGTTAGATGGTCTCCTTGACGACGGAATGAAGCTTCGAGTCATGCGAACCAACCCAAACACATTGCAAGATGCAATTGCTACTGCAACAGCAGAACAGAACCTTAGAAAGAGGTTAAAGACAGGTCATCATTATCAGAATGATGGACCGACACATGAACAGCCCATGGAAGTTGACCATTTAAGGAAGCAAAAATGTTCTTATTGTCATAAGAGTGATCATGTAGTGGACGAGTGTCGAAAGAAAAAACGAGAAGTAAGTGCTATTACTGAAATAAACCCCGTCGTAGGCCGATCGACCGTACACGGTTAGTGTGCTGGCAATGCCAAGAAATAGGTCACTTTGCCAGTGAATGTCGAAATGAGACAAATTGGTCGAACGGACAACAACGTAGACTGGCTACGGGTCAGTCAAAAGATTCCGCTCCTCGCATGTAGAAGCCGGTGGGAGGAGAAATAGAAACAAACCCACATTTGATATTGCATTAACATCAAACCCAAATTCTTGTTTGTTAAGTATCCAGAAACAATAATTTTGGGCATTAATTGACACCGGAAGTGATGTGTCATTAATTCATCGAGAAGTTTATGACAAATTTAAACTAAAACCAAAATTAGATACAACTCGCAAAGCTTACTTACAGTCTGTTACTGGTGAACCCCTTTTTGCGATGGGAGCACAGAAATCATTTTTGAGATAGGGGGTATCAAAATAAGTCATAAGAAAGTGTTCCATAGCATCGTCCCATAATGTTTGTCGTACCATGTTAGATAACCGCAAGTCCCGTTAAAGCTGTATGCAGAGAGTTTATTAATCTGTCCAGGTTAATAGACTCCGTAGGATATAAGCAGATACATTTACTGTTGGTAATTACGACCATCTGTTATTGATAACGTGATACCGTATCTCCAATTACCTACAGGTAAACGATTAGCGTCTATTAGCGTCTAGCAGTTCCTCTCCTGTAACTCAACTAATTGACTCCAGCAAAGTTATAGGTTTACTGATTTCCAAAAACAATTCCTTCTTTTCCAATTAGTTTCCAACAGGTTCATATTTACACTCATCGGTTCAAATACTTGAGTATTTCAAAAGTTAGTTATGTATGGGGTAGCATACGGGTCTAAACCACTGTTAGTCTGTCTAAATTAAACATATTTACAACAAATCCAGATTCAGCTTTTGAATCTAGCCGATATATGCATACCTTACTGACGTCACCAGTTTATATCTCACCAGTGTATATAAGTGTATACAATGTTCACAACTACATAAATGTATATATATATAACGCTAGTCTCTAGTATTACACGTGTGTCCACAGTTCTACATATATCCGGATATTTTCACAGATACCGTGTCTTGAAGATCAGACGGTATTTTCTGTCCATTGGCTTAACACGTGATGAAAGGGATGCTGGCCCCTTTTCAGCAAAGCATGCTGACCGGGAGTCTGAGCCGGCATCGAAGCCTCTCGGTCTTCTCTGAGAGTTCACCTGTATACCCACACAAAACTTTGGCAGAACAGAATTTTTAGACATTTACCCCGTTTACAACAAATCACCGAATAATTACAATTTTGATCAGAGCTATTAAGGCAATTGTCCCAAATGAAAATCCCCAATTTTGAAAGGTTGAGTTTTTAATTCCACTATATGGTGTTGCATTGGAATGACTGTATTGTTATTTGGAAGTATAACAGGAAGGGTTCACTGTTCAATTGGCTTTATGTTTGCGTGACGTACTAGTACTTAATACTTATCTAGGTATATACTTGTATATTTTAGTAGCGAGAGGAGAATCTGTTAGGATCTGTTAGAATCTGTGAGAATGTAGAGATTGTGTTAGAGGTTTGTTGGACAGTAGAGTCTGTTAGAATTAATATACCACTATACGATCAGACATTAAAATGGGGTGGCTTTAAAGGTTATTAAGTGTGTAGTAAAGAGCACGGACTTGTACTTTATTAATGCCCTGGTGACATAGTGTCACATAGTTTCGACACTCTGTTTATCGATCTATCCGCGACGTTCCCGACAACTGTCAAAGATTATGAATAAAATATGTAGTCAATGCGCACTTTAAAAAAATCACTCGTCCATTTTCCGGTCGTCCATATTTCGATTCCCGTGGTAAAACACTCAATCGGCGCCCGAAAGATAATTTGTAGATATTATATTACCGACGTCTCGGTAGCCACTCCAGATCAACTTGGGTACCGCGCGTCCGGGTTTACCCTCGCCGTCCTCGCTGGCATCTAGTAGGATCCTAGCCCCTCATCGAAACGTTTCTCCAAGACTTTCTCCAAACCTCGTCTGGGAGCCATTGTAACCGGGTGCATATAGTAACTAGCACATAGTCGATTCAATTCAGTTTATTGGAGATCATAAGGTACATAGGATAGGGCCTGTAAACAATAAATAAGAAGATAAAACTATGGCACTTCACTAACATATCCTTATACGATAAATTCACAATACAGGCGCTTATCTAAATTAACAATGACTTCATATGGTAAAAATACAAGTTAGACAAAGAAAACAGTTCTTACCAGAATCCTGTATCATTATCGTACATATAATTATAAGAGTATTCACTCTGGTATAGTGAATACTATGGCTCTTCAAATGTTTGTTCTCCGGGAAGGACAACCTTACCCAGCAAAGTATATCGACAGAGTGAAGAAAAGATAGAGTTGGCGGTTACTTGTGAGTGTGGCGGGAATGTAGTTGTGACGTGCACAATTGATCGTGCATGGTGATGGACCCTAACTCTTACATACACACTCTCTCTCCTCCTACAACTAAATATAGTAACAAGGATTCACATGACAATACCTGACAATCACATGACAATAACAAGTACAGTACGACACAAAAGACAGGTGCCCTATATAAGCAATGCATAGTAAAATAACATAAACGTAGCAGCAGCTTTACCAAGTTCAGTAACTTCCCAGGATGAATGCTCATTAATAGAATGCCTCGAATTCCTGAAGTGTGTATAAAGATCGTTTTTTAATCGTTTGATAGACGCATTTTATAAGAATGATCACGAAAACGAACTTTCATGAAACGACCAGGTTAAATTTTAAACGATATTTCTAGATGATCATGAAATGTCTGAAGGTCTGTTGATACTGAACTCTCAATCGCTTATTGCGGATTTGATAGTGGACGTTTGTAAAAAGTATTTGAAAGTATGAATATAACGCCGAATGAAGATTTATTCGATATAAATTTATTGATAATTTACGAGTAAAAATACTAGAATTTCCCTGGTGAAGATAACAGTAGACACATAGTGAAGTTTAAGAGTGGAGTGAATGACTTTGTTGTTTTTAATAGCGTATTCATGGTTTTACAAGTACAATCGGTCCATGGAACAGCGCAATCCACGTTGAAACAACGGTGGACGCCGCCATCTCTATAGGATGGGGAAAAATAACAACACTAACCGCATGCACGGGAAAATGTTTTACAACCGCCAAACTGTACACGTGACACAGTTATGAATACAAAAATAGAAAAAAGTCATCAAATGTAGTACTTTGAAACTTGTTATGGGAATTTAGTGGGTTAAGCCGTAACCAACCACCCTAACTGTGACCTCGACATCAAAGACAATCAAAAACCGTGAGTTGTATTGCTTTGAATCCTGTATGTGCACATCCTGGGGAATGACAGAACAAGACCAACTCCACCATGGCAACGGGGTCCATGATTCCACCTCTGGGGACATAGCCTCTGTGTCATAACTTGGAAACTGTTGACATCCCCATCCTATAACCATATATATATATACTGGGCATGGACAGACATACGGATACAACAATCCAACCACGTCAGCCCTTGAGACTATTCCAACACCTAGGGCCATAACCCTTAAGCCATAAATAATAAGCATGATCTAATTTTATTTGGAAATGATTTTAGTCACAGTCTTATGTTTATAAAACTGCCATGTTTAGATACTGGCTTTCACTTTGGTCTTATATACAAAAGAACTTCTTTCAATTTAGCCTTTTTTAGAATTATAAACAAGTTGGTATATATACTTAGTGTAAACATCAATTGGGGTACCTTACCGATCAAAACAAGCTCCACTCAACCAACTGTCTCACGCCCCTACTCACTAAAACTTATTCTCTTTTCAACTTTTCACACCCCTCTCGTCACTAACCCATTATTTGCACGACCCTATCACACCCCCCTTACCCTCACTAATCCTACTCTTCACAAACCCATCAAACCCAGCCCCTCACAAACTGCTACTCTCCACAACCATCTTACACCCCTCCCCTCACCAACCCTTACTCTCCACAATCCTCTCACACCCTTACCCGCACTAACCCCTACTCTACACAACAACGCACACACCATTTACACCCTTAACCTCACTAACCCCTATGCTCCACACCCCTCTCACACCCTTAGCCTCATTAACATCTCCTCTCCTCAGCTCCCTCACTCCACTTCCCTTAACAGCCCTTACTCTGTACAACCCTCTCAGACCCTTACCCTCACCAACGACTACTCTCAACAACCTATCACACCCTTACCCGCACTGATTTTTAATCTCCACAACCCTCTCACACCCATCCGCTTACTAACCCCTACTCTCTACAACCCTATCACACCCTCACCAACACCTACTGTCCACAACCCCACATCCTTTTCTAACCCCTACTCTCTACTATTCTATCACACCCCTCCCCTCACCATTCACCTATGCTCTACAATCTAATCACACCACACCCGCACTTAACTATACTGTAAGGTCCTAGATACAGGCTGTTACGAGTATACAAGTGCGGGGCATAGTCAACAAAAACCAGTGGCGGATATCCGAATATATGGCTACTTTCACTGTGTGAATGTTTACACATGGCAGCGAAACAGATGAAGTTTCCACAATCAAGTTTAGCGAATATTTCCAATGACAACTGTTCTTACCTGTGCGGATCAATTAATAAGCATCCATATTTCTCTAATTCATTTTGTTTCATGGCATATTCTGCGTATAAATACATAGAATATAGATTTTCTGCGCATCTTAGTCTTCATGTCGAATTCCAGGGTTCAAACGGAAATTGAGGGGAAAGGCTATTCCATCAGTTGGGATTACGGGGTAAAGATACATAATTATTACTTAAATGTTTTAATTTTTATTTATCAATAATACAGTCAATTTAATATTAACATAGCAATGCCAAATATTTGATTTGAAGTATATCGGCGTAGTCCTTTATCATTTTTAGCATACTAAGCGTCATTACGCTCAGTGGGGAGTAAAATTTAACAGCCGTTTGTTACGTCATGAAATCCTGCAAATTCCACTGTTCTCCGACAAATTCCGATAACGCTCATATATAAGCGCTGGAAGCGGGCTATTCAAAGTCTTCTGCCACAACATATCGAGAGGAAAGCCACGCAAGCTCCGTTAGATATTCAGGAAGTCAAGTTCTGAACTTACAAGTGACCAAGTGAACAGTACGACAGAAACGTAAGGATGGAGGCCGATGTTTGGTTAAACAGCTAAGTTGCTGAAGTTTATCGAGTTTATCCATCGTTAGTTTGTAAGTTCACTTTATTTTGTTGTTCAAAGTTATTTTCCAGTCCACCGCCCGGTAGATTTGATGCCGTTTGTAGAAACAGACTATAACAGCAACCAGCGTTCGAGATCAGAGCGCGACAATGTCTTACTATTTTTAGACTGGTTATTTTCATGATGTTCGAATCACACGTTTAAACAGCGGGTCCTCGTACAGCTTCAGATGATGTCCAGCGTCCTGAAATGATGAAGAAACATAAAGTTTAGTTATGGTTTTGTTGTGTTTATTTGTTCACTTTTCCTTGTAAAAAAAGTCCCATTAAGGGAACGTGAACCAGTAATGCTGGCTAATATGCACCAATCTTGCATAATTTAATTTAATGGATTAAGGATTATGGGTTATGCGAAAGTTCTGCTTTCACTTTCCCTTTTTAATCAAAGAAATAAAGATGAGACTTTAAGGTTTTGGGATATGCAGAGTTATGCTCTGTTTTCCATTTAATATGCATTAATTGAAGGCTTACGGGTTATGCATGCAGTTCTGCTCATGCTCCCTTTTACAAGATTCAATAATAAGGAATTTACGGGTTATGCATGCAGTTCTGCTCATGCTCCCTTTTACAAGATTCAATAATAAGGAATTTACGGGTTATGCATGCAGTTCTGCTCGTGCTCCCTTTTACATGGTTCAATAATAAGGAATTTACGGGTTTTGTGTAGGCTCTGCCTATACTCCCAAAAGCAATAAATATATTTAAAATAATTGCATGGAGTGATTGAGAGATTGCATTACCAATTAGTGCTGGTCTGTTGATCAATACCCTGCAGTGTATACTCATATATTTGAATGTAACATCTAAATAATTATAAGGGAATAAATTGGAGGGTTTCTGAGAGTTATGCTCTCTGTCCCCATTTTTCACGTTAATAATAAGGTGATATGTTTGGCGAGTTGATACTTGCAGTATTATAGCACACAGATAGATGAGTTTTGCTTGTCTCCATGTGTGTCCTTGAGACCCAATCCTATGATGACCACGAACCGATACTCGAAGACGATGACAGTACCACGTGCGAGGCTCGATAAAATGGAGCCCTGGTTCGATATAGCTGAGTCCACGGTTGGAAAAGACGATACGAGCGGTACAGAAACGAGGCGTTCATTATTGTGATTTGTGCTGTCATATAAACATATTAAAAGTACAAAAATGTTACATTGCTATAGTTTTCCTTCACCCTTCAATAGTCTCTCACTTATAAGGTTATTCAAGTAAATAAGTTTAATTCATTCATTGTCCATTATGCTATGATTTGTCGGCTGCCATCCTGACAAGTGGCCACGAGGGTCGACACATAAAATGGTGACGAGAAGTGGGATTTGTGCTGATTGGTTCCATGCTGGTTCTTTGCTGAGATGTACATTGTGGAGAGCTGTATGGTGCAGTATGGTATGGTGCAGTTTGGACTTCACACAGATCCTGTGATACGAATCCTGAGAGTATATCTAGCATAATGGACACTTAAAAATTGTAATTTTTAATATTAATAATAATTGGGTATTAAAAGCAAGCAATTAATGTAATTTCAGGCAGTCATGGGTAAAAGGAGAAATATAAAAAAGAGAGACAATTATGTTGAAGGTGAAGGTGCAGATAGCTTTAGCGATGTAACTAGCGCGTTCGAAAATGGACAAGATAGCGCAGAAGTGGCGGATTTTAATATCAGAGATGGTCCTGCCGCGTGCGATCGAAATGTTGTCGATGAACAACATAATTATGCAGCCGCGTTTAATGATCAAGTACCGATAGTAGGGGGCGCGAGGTCTAGGGGAAATATCGTAAACCCGAGCTTAGACAATGACGAACCAATACATATAGGGGATAATATGGGTCAGAGGCAATCTGTTGAAGCAGATGTTGGGAAAGCTATGAGGGAAATGACATCCGCTATAGTCGAGTCTATAAAGGAATCAAACAGGGTTATTTATCAAAATATTAATGAACTTATGCATGCCGTAAGAAGTAGAGAAAGGTCAGTACAGGGCACTCCTATGGTAAATAGAGGTAATAGTCCTAACAGGGCAAATAGAAGACCGGTAGTCAGACGACAGCAGACTAACAGTAGGTATAATTCCTCAGAATCAGACACTGCTGGCGCTATGCAAACACGAGACGGTCGAGATGGTAGGCAACACCTACATAGAGAGCAGACGAAACTACCTGCATTTACAGGTAAGGAACCATGGAATGTATGGTTTAATAGGTTCTCAGAAGTAGCTGATAGAAGGGGGTGGGACAATGAAGATAGGTTAGATGAACTGTTGCCTAGGTTACAGGGAACTGCAGGGGAATTTGTATATGGTCAATTACAACGCGGGGTTAGAGGTAATTATGCAAAGCTGGTAGAAGAGCTCCATAACCGCTTTAGAGTGGTACAAACAAGGAAGACGTTTGGAGCACAATTCAGTCATCGGAACCAGAAGCCCCTCGAGAGTGTAGAAGAATATGCAGCGGAACTTAAGCGCCTGTACGATCAAGCTCATGCAGATAGAGATGTAGAGACAAGACGAGAGGACCTTTTAAGAAGATTTCTAGATGGTCTGCAGGATGACAAAGCGAGATTTCAGGTGGAATTTGTGAAAGAGCCTAAAGACATTGATGTAGCTGTATTTCAAGTTGTTGACTTTCTCGAGACGCGTCACAGACCAGTGATGATGGACCTACCTAATGATAGACGAAATAGGCGACAAGCAAGATCTGTGAGATTTACAGAGACAGAGTATGAAGATAGTGATGACAATCAGCAAGAACTTAGAGCTGTTAAAAGGACAAATGAGGACAAACCTGTTTCGAAAGAAAATCAACGAACCAAGACTGGTGATAAGACTGAAAGCTTAAAAGTAACGGGCATGACAGATGCTGAGAAGAAGGATCATGCTGGGATAGAGGACTCATTGAAATTAATAATGGAGAAGATAGATTCTTTAGAGAAAGAGAAACAAGAAGACAAATTTGGAAGAGACAACAGACGTGACATGGGGAATGTAGAATGCTTTTATTGCCACCAGAAGGGACATATCTCTAGAACCTGTCCTGCGAAGAAGACTGGAAATAACAGATCTACACCAAGGTACTATAATGCCAACCATGGTACAGATAGAAGATTTGACAGAAATCAAGGTAGAAATATGCCATCAAGATATATGCAATCAGGGCAACAGGCAAACTCTCAGTCGTTAAACTATTAGGGGTCGGTTCTGTTGGCCACGACGCGACCCCTTTTGTAGAAGAAAAAGGCCAAAGTTATTCACAGAATAGACTAAGGGATGAAAAAACTCATGCTGGGAGACGACAGTTACCAAGAAGTATTGGCGCATATATTGATTCAAGTATTGAAGATGTACCGTTGTATTTTACCGCCGATACTGGGGCATCAAAGACAGTGGTCAGTAAAAGAGTCTTTGACAAAATACCTGTTTTTAAGCGACCAGAGTTATACAAGTCTGCAACTTTATCAGGTGCCGGTGGGGATAAACTCAAGGAGTATGGTCAAGCAACTTTTGAATTGCAACTAGGTCCACTTTGCATAAGAAAGGAAGTCATTGTTGCAGAAATAGAAGATGAAGGTTTACTTGGTGCTGATATTTTGCAAGAAGATGAACATGGGCCAGGAGATCTTATTCTTAGCAAGGGTATCCTGAGGTTAAGAGGCGAGGAAATTAAAGTACTGAGAGTGGGTAAAGATAATCGAGTGCGTAAAGTGACCGCGGCCGATCACTATGTGGTACCAGCAAGTTGTGAGCATGTTATAGATGTGTTCATAGAAAGATTCGCAGAAGACGACTATGATAATACTAAAGAAGTAATTATCGAGCAATGTGAACATTTTTCAGATAGATATCCTCTTATCATGGCCAGTACAGTTGTTGACATCAATAACAGTGCAACTCAGAAGGTTCGAATACTCAACCCTATGACTATAGATGTTTCAATAAAGCAAGACAGTGTTATCGGTGTAGCTGAGGGTTATCTAGATATGCAAGTCATGTTCCAGTCAGAGAATCCAGACCTGTCATGCGACAATAGTGCTGTGAGACGTATTCAGTTTACAAGACAGAATTCCAACAGACGCGTGATAAAAACTGAACAGACCGAGAAAATCATCCCGGAGCATTTAAAAGAGCTATATGATAAGGCAAGTCAAAACAGACCAACTTTTGAAAGAAAACTGATAGCAGATCTACTCATTAAACATAAAAATGCTTTTTCAGAAAATGAACATGATTTAGGGCGGACAAACTTGGCTGAACATATCATTGAAACTGGCGACGCTAAACCGATTCATTTTGCACCACGTAGGGTACCACTGGCATTTACGGATGAAGAGCGCAAGGTGATAGAAACTATGGAACAACAAGGTATTATACGTAAATCTAATAGTCCATGGGCCAGTCCACTGGTTTTGGTAAGAAAGAAAGATGGCAAAGTTAGACCATGTGTTGACTACAGGGCTATCAACAAAGTTACCCGTACAGACAGCTTCCCTATTCCAAGGACCAATGATTGTTTAGATACTGTAGCAGGAGCTAAGCTTTTCTCCACTTTTGACGTTACAAGTTCATATCACCAGATTCCAGTGAGACAGGAAGATATACCGAAAACAGCATTCATTACCAAGTATGGGCTTTATGAACACATAACGATGCCTATGGGTATGAAAAATAGTAGCGCTACATTTCAGAGATGTATGGAAGCAGCATTACAAGGACTGCAGTGGATTACTTGTCTGATTTATCTGGATGATGTTGTGGTCTTTTCTAAAGATCTTGATGAACATATAGAAAGAGTTGACCTTGTACTGGAAAGGATAGAAAATGCGGGGTTGAAATTAAAACCACAGAAGTGCCAACTATTGCAAGAAGAGGTGAATTTTTTGGGGCATGTCATATCGGGGGTGGGGGTTAAACCAAGTCCAGATAATGTAAGTAAAATACTTCAATTTGCAGTACCGAAAGATGTCACACAAGTCAGGTCACTAATCGGAATGGGGTCCTACTACAGACGTCATATCAAGGATTTTTCTGCAATGATGAAACCACTTATAGACCTGACTAAGAAGTCCAAGAAGTTCATGTGGACAGATGAATGTCAAGCAGCTTTCGAAAGACTGAAGGAAATATTAATTAGTCCCGAAATTATGGCTTATCCTATGGATAATGGGGAATACATACTAGACTGTGACGCCAGTGACCATGCAATTGGTGGGGTGCTGAGTCAAGTGCAGAATGGTGAAGTAAAGGTGATAGGCTATGGGAGTAAGGTGCTGAACCGTGCTGAGAGGAACTATTGTGTAACGGACAGAGAACTACTTGCGCTGAGATATTTTGTGGAGTATTATAGGCAGTATCTCTTAGGCCGGAGATTTACTGTTAGGGTTGATCACCAGGCATTGGTGTATTTATTTTCGTTTAGAGAGCCTCGAGGGAGATTAGCGAGATATTTGGAGATTTTGGCGTCTTACGACTTTACAGTGGAGTACCGGAGGGGTAAAGGGCATGGCAATGCCGATGGAATGTCGAGATGCGTAAGCCCGTGGGAGTGTATGTGCAATGATGTTGACATGATGGAGCCGTTGAAATGTGGACCTTGTAAAAGGTGCGCCAAGAGGGCATAGGATATGAATAGTTCTTTACTGATGGGGCGGTTTTATAAGTCAGGCGAAGATAAAGACCAAGTTCAGGGGGGAGAGACATGTAACATACCAGGAAAGGTTGACTGTCCAGTAGAAATAGCTGACAATGTGAGGGGTGACACATCAATCAAGTGCACAGGTGGGTGTGATGAATCTTTTACTATTGTTGACGTTGATACTGTTAGTCAACGGTCAGAAGACGTGTTGGTAGATCTTCAGAGGGGCAATATCACAGTACTGAACAAAGATTGCGTGCCGTCGGGTAGTTTACTAGATGAGAAAGAGAGTGGCAATGAGGGGCATATAAATACAGACAAAAGTATTAGGGCTGTGGAGACAAGGTCTATGCTAAGAGACCAGGAGATACCAGGTGCCGACTTAGCAGGGGGTCCTGGGAACAGTTGTGATACTGATTATGAGTTACCAGAGAGGGTCATGTTGGGTACATTTAGTGATGAAGACCTGAGGCGTCTTCAGAAAAATGATGTGGATATAGGGCCAATATATGACATTTTGATGGAAAAAGGCAAGCGTCCACAGAGCGCAGATATGGTAGTTAAAAGTCCGTCAACACGACATTATTGGGTATTATGGGAGTCACTGAGGATAATAGATGGTATCCTTTTTAAAGAATTCTTGAAGAAAGACGGTTTTGGCAAATACTTACAGTTTATAGTTCCGAGAGATCTTCGTAAAGATGTTTTAAGCGAGTTACACAATTCCAAGTTCGGGGGACATTTTGGGAAAAAGAAGACTTATGAGAAGGTCAAGCAGAAATACTACTGGTTTGAGATGAAACATGATGTGAACAATTGGGTGCTGCGATGCGATACTTGTGCTGCAGACAAATTACCAGCTAAGAAACCAAAAGCGCCATTGGGTAGTATAAGGGTTGGGGGAACTTTATCAAGACTAGCAACAGACATTTTAGGACCGTTTCCAGAGACACAAAGGGGTAACAGATTTATTTTGGTTGTTACCGATCATTTTACAAAATGGGTCGAGATTATTGCTGTTCAAGACCAAAAGGCAACTACGACCGCAAGAGTTATACTTAATGAAGTCATCGCCAGATATGGGAATCCTGTTTCCATCCATAGCGATTTAGGAACAAATTATGAAAGTCAAATATTCAATGAGTTATGCAGATTATTAGAGGTAAGAAAGACACGAACGTCAGTCAGGAATCCAAAAGGGAATGGACAGGCTGAACAGTTTAACAAAACTCTGGTACGTATGATAAAGGCTTATTTAAAGGGTGAGATGACAGACTGGGACCTAAATTGGGGGTGTCTAGCAGCCGCATATAGAGCAACTCCACACAGTTCTACAGAATTGACTCCCAACATGATGATGTTAGGTAGAGAGGTAAGAATCCCTGTCGAGCTCATGTATGGTGGCATAGCTGATGACCTTTATGGCAAACAGGTAACATCATATGGTGAATATGTGGACTGGCTGCGCGATCGCATGCAAAATGCACATGATTTAGCACGTAGCCATTTAGAAAAAGCTGCTATTCGAAATAAATATTCTTATGACATTCGTCTTACCGAGAACAGATATAGTCCTGGTGAATGTGCCTGGTATTTACATGAAAAAAGCGTTCCTGGAATCAGTCCGAAGCTCCAGATGAGGTATATAAAGTGTCTCGTTTTGAAGAAAGTTAACAATGTAAACTTTCTCATACAGATTGAGGAATCTGGCGGGGTGCGGGTAGTGCACCACGATAAATTAAAACAGTATGTCGGGGAAAACAAACCCAAATGGATGGCGCGCGCTTATAAGGCCTATGAGAAACGTCGTCAGTAAAGTTCAAGGTCAAAATAGGACTGGGTCAAATTCAGGGGTCAAGTTAAAAATAAATAAAAAAATAAAATAAATCCAAATTATTATTTTTCCCCAGGATGGCCGCTGTTATGATCACCAAGTTGGGAAAGCGTGGACGAGTCTACCAGTGTGTCACGTGTGGCTACGCAGAAGAGAAGGCGAGGGTCGAGGTGCATTTTTATGCCCACCATTGTTCGGCGTACGAGATACCCATAGTGTGCGGCCCATGTTCCTTCCGTACAGGTGATGAGTCTAAGTTAGAGAGGCATTTGGCAAGCCCGGGTCATCTGGCCAAGACAGACATTTTGACGGGCATTATTGGAGTGGAGAGATCCCCAGTTCCAAGACACTTCAATCCGAGGGAGCATGCGAAGAAACTCAGCAGGGACGAGAGTAGGGTGCACTGGTTACGTCTATTAAATCATGAACCTGAGGTTACTGAAGATCTGGGCCCTCAGTTACTATAAGAGGCGAGTAAAGAGAACTGGACTCCAGAGCAGGTGCCTTCACCCATGCAAGTTGCGGATGACAAAGATCCAGTTGTGGAGGGATCGGTTGTAGAAGTTGGACAGGAGAAAGTCAGGGGTGTTACCATTGACCAAATGATGAAGGTGCTGGACGCCATTGATAAACTTCAGATAGATGTAAATGACGGTCTACGTATCGCGCTGGACGTGATACGTGCCAACAACCAGGCCATGGCGAAGAATGACGAAATGATGCTACAAATGCAGGCTTCTGTGGAGGAGATCAAGCAGAGAATTATAGCGATGGAGAAGAGGGAGGGCCAAACGAGTGAAAGGAGGGACCGAGAGAGACGAGGTCAGGGGTCCAGATCTAGAGATCGTCGGGATAGGCGCCATTGAAATTTGATGTAAACATAAACAATAACTTTTGTGTGTGGATGTATAGATTTTTTTTGTATGGGGTGAATAATTTATAAAGGGTAGTGGGTATGTTTAAAGTGTGCATTCGGTTGTTATTTCTCTCCCTATTATAATTTAAAATGTATTTTATTAATAATCTATTTCATAATAGAAGTCAAATGTTTGCGAGGGACCATCAAACATTTCAGCAGGGGGTAGTTGTAAGGTCCTAGATACAGGCTGTTACGAGTATACAAGTGCGGGGCATAGTCAACAAAAACCAGTGGCGGATATCCGAATATATGGCTACTTTCACTGTGTGAATGTTTACACATGGCAGCGAAACAGATGAAGTTTCCACAATCAGTTTAGCGAATATTTCCACTGACAACTGTTCTTACCTGTGCGGATCAATTAATAAGCATCCATATTTCTCTTATTCATTTTGTTTCATGGCATATTCTGCGTATAAATACATAGAATATAGATTTTCTGCGCATCTTAGTCTTCATGTCGAATTCCAGGGTTCAAACGGAAATTGAGGGGAAAGGCTATTCCATCAGTTGGGATTACGGGGTAAAGATACATAATTATTACTTAAATGTTTTAATTTTTATTTATCAATAATACAGTCAATTTAATATTAACATAGCAATGCCAAATATTTGATTTGAAGTATATCGGCGTAGTCCTTTATCATTTTTAGCATACTAAGCGTCATTACGCTCAGTGGGGAGTAAAATGTAACAGCCGTTTGTTACGTCATGAAATCCTGCAAATTCCACTGTTCTCCGACAAATTCCGATAACGCTCATATATAAGCGCTGGAAGCGGGCTATTCAAAGTCTTCTGCCACAACATATCGAGAGGAAAGCCACGCAAGCTCCGTTAGATATTCAGGAAGTCAAGTTCTGAACTTACAAGTGACCAAGTGAACAGTACGACAGAAACGTAAGGATGGAGGCCGATGTTTGGTTAAACAGCTAAGTTGCTGAAGTTTATCGAGTTTATCCATCGTTAGTTTGTAAGTTCACTTTATTTTGTTGTTCAAAGTTATTTTCCAGTCCACCGCCCGGTAGATTTGATGCCGTTTGTAGAAACAGACTATAACAGCAACCAGCGTTCGAGATCAGAGCGCGACAAGGTCTTACTATTTTTAGACTGGTTATTTTCATGATGTTCGAATCACACGTTTAAACAGCGGGTCCTCGTACAGCTTCAGATGATGTCCAGCGTCCTGAAATGATGAAGAAACATAAAGTTTAGTTATGGTTTTGTTGTGTTTATTTGTTCACTTTTCCTTGTAAAAAAAGTCCCATTAAGGGAACGTGAACCAGTAATGCTGGCTAATATGCACCAATCTTGCATAATTTAATTTAATGGATTAAGGATTATGGGTTATGCGAAAGTTCTGCTTTCACTTTCCCTTTTTAATCAAAGAAATAAAGATGAGACTTTAAGGTTTTGGGATATGCAGAGTTATGGTCTGTTTTCCATTTAATATGCATTAATTGAAGGCTTACGGGTTATGCATGCAGTTCTGCTCATGCTCCCTTTTACAAGATTCAATAATAAGGAATTTACGGGTTATGCATGTAGTTCTGCTCATGCTCCCTTTTACAAAATTCAATAATAAGGAATTTACGGGTTTGCATGCAGTTCTGCTCATGCTCCCTTTTACATGGTTCAATAATAGGAATTTACGGGTTTTGTGTAGGCTCTGCCTATACTCCCAAAAGCAATAAATATATTTAAAATAATTGCATGGAGTGATTGAGAGATTGCATTACCAATTAGTGCTGGTCTGTTGATCAATACCCTGCAGTGTATACTCATATATTTGAATGTAACATCTAAATAATTATAAGGGAATAAATTGGAGGGTTTCTGAGAGTTATGCTCTCTGTCCCCATTTTTCACGTTAATAATAAGGTGATATGTTTGGCGAGTTGATACTTGCTGTATTATAGCACACAGATAGATGAGTTTTGCTTGTCTCCATGTGTGTCCTTGAGACCCAATCCTATGATGACCACGAACCGATACTCGAAGACGATGACAGTACCACGTGCGAGGCTCGATAAAATGGAGCCC